>OX438762.1:73346588-73441877 GCA_949316455.1 Acleris holmiana | reverse complement strand
AAGCTGAGATCGTTCTTTCTTAAATTACATTTCGTGTTCTGACGAAACCAATTTTTCAAATAATTTGGGCTACAGAGAAACCGCTGAGAATGTGTGAAAGCCATAACCAGGTTCTTTTTCCTTTGAATTGTTGGTGTGGTCTAATGGCAAACCGGGTTGTGATGGTAAAATTTTACCAAGGTAGGTACCTTAAATTCAAACATTTATAATAGTACCATATTGGGCAGTCTCCAAGAACAATTAGACGATTTGGCACCGCCACACAACAGCCGTAATACACGGTGCAAGTTAAATCAACTCGCAGCCCTGACCTAACGCCGCCGTTTTTTTTGGGGGTAACTCAAAAATCAAGTGTATAGAAGAAATACAACAATGTAGACGAATAAAAAAATGCGATTGAATTTATTTTGTATCACATTCTACAACCTTTTGGCGACTAAGGTCTATTGAGTAAAAATGAATAGTTATAAAAATTACTAGAAAGAAAATTGGAGAGAAGGATTTACTGACTAAGTATAAAAATGCCGACATTCAAATACGTAATTATTTTATATTAGGTAGTGTCGACGGAACTCCGCTACCGCGGAGCTCCTATTTCTGGGTGGTTTGGCCCTCCGGACCTGTTGCAAAACTGTTGTTTTTATGCTTAGTCAATAAATACTTCTCTCCAATTTTCTTTCTAGTCACTTTTATACCTAGTATTTTTTTTTTATAGACTTTAGTCGCCAAATGGTTCTACAACTTTATTAGCCGCAATTCAGTGCAAAATTAATTTGTGTATTGTAATTAATTTGTGTATTCGCCAAAACCGCTACCACTTTGAACACTTGTTGTTGTTATAAAGGTGGACGCAATTTGTTATTTTTCTTTAGTTTACATTATTTTAAATACAGATAAACGTTGACGTTGTGTTTTATTGGTTGATCTAGTTTTGCCAGAATTTTATATGCCATAATTATTCGTCATAAAGGCCTGTAAACTTATCACTATTGTAATAAAATAAACCTAACCTCACGGCTTCCGCGATAATCTTCACAGTTTACGATTAAAAAAATAAGACTTTCGGGGAAATTAACACATTACGGCCTATGAAATTCAGACATAGGTACACGTAACTATGTATGTTTCTTCATTATTACATACTACAGATTCGTTATTTAAAGTTGTCTTAACATTATTTTAGTATAAAGGACCGAAACGCGTAAAAAAACCACATGCGAAAGGTCTTACCTGTTATAGTGCTATTACCCTACTAAAATGTATGGAATAAGTTGTCTTTGATTTGTTCTGGTACTCTAACCTCAGTTGGTGTCTGAGTGTTTTAATCTTTTATGGGATCGGTTGGCATAAAAAAAAAACTTAATTCTGACGATTTTCTTCCTGACGGTCCACACAGATTACAGTACAGATCTGTGAATGTCGATTGTCAATACTCAAAAAGTTGGGAAAGGTCTCCTAAGATCATTTTCACTTAGCAGCAAGGGATCTGGTAGCTGCCCTTAATGCCCCATCTCAACGTTTCACCCTGTATATAGGTACACGGTGGAATAAATGAAAGCCACATGGACGGCAACTACCATAAATATTGGAAAAGGCGAATTTTACGCAAAGGAGACTTTATTTTACTTTTGAAACAATAAATACTGCATTCATGGATTTTTTAAAATTCATTTCATGTAACCGGGAATCAAAAATGACAAAACAAAGTGTTATTTTTACAGAATTTATTTAGTTGAAAGTTGTATGCGTTGTAGATATAAATTATCCCTATCTATATCAATGAACCTTTCGATCTGTATCATAAAACATTGTCATATTTGACTAGTTCAATTCCCAATAATAAGATGTGTGGTAGTGCCGTCCAATAATCGCAATTTACTGAAATGTCATATTTCGCATCTTGTTTCAGTATTTTTAATCCATCTTCCAAAGTTTAGGGGTTTAGCTCAATTTATTTATGAAAAACTAAAATGCATATTCTTCGAAAATCTTAGCAGTTTATTAAAAATGAATGTGAATTTTGCAATTTTGGACTAGACAAAAATCATGATCTAACTTTAAAGCAATGTGGTATTGTTTAGTAGGTGGTAGTGGTACTTGACAACCTGGTACCCACTAAAAACCCAGGGATGCTCCCTCCACGTCAGGACCCCAGGTTCTGCTTGCACATTCCATTTTAATTCAAATTCACCTGTAAACATTTTCAGTATGGTTGGTATTGGGGCCCGATTTCGGTAGAGGCTGCTGAAAAAATTTTGTCCAACGAACCTGATGGCTCGTTTATAGTGCGGGACAGCAGTGATGACCATTACATATTCACATTAACTTTTAAGCTAAATGGACTGAGACATGTTAGGATTGAACATGATCAGGGTGAGTTCTACCATTTAATTTTTAACATAAAAAAATAATAAAATAGGATTTTCTATTGATTTATGAAAGCATAGCAAAAAGGTTTCTTTTAATTTCATGGCTTAAATCAGTATAGTAATTATTTGACTTTACACTTGATTATCATAGTCTAATTACATTATACTTTATTATTTAGAAGAACTCCTTTTTAATGTGTCATAGTACATAAATAAATATATTTTTCAGGTAATTTCTGTTTTGGTGGGTGCACCATGTTCAAAGCTCAGACAATAGTGGAATTTATAGAAAACGCGGTTGAAACGTCGCGGAGCGGTCGATACCTGTTCTTCCTTAACTTGAGGCCTGTGTTGGGGCCGGTGAGGGTGCAGCTTCTGTACCCGGTTTCGAGGTTTAAGCGAGTGCAAAGTCTGCAACACATGTGCAGGTAATTCAAATAAATACCATCTAAATTCGAAACTATTATTGCTCCGCAGTAATTAACCCCCCTACCCCCCTTTATTGTATTGTACTATTTTTATTAAGGAATAATATCATCATTTAATGTAGTAACTGTTATTCGGTACAAATGGAAAATCGTGTATACTGTAATTCTATGGAACTTGCTAACTATGTAAACAAACAATATATTGAAATTGACATCTAATGTCAATTTTAGTATGGCGGCTTGTTTATATAGTTAGCAAGTTCCATAGAATGACACTTTACTTAAAATTATACGTCAAATTAGAAACAATACAATTTGAAATATACATCAACAATGAAAATTGTCCAACCAGGGGCCTATTGCATAATAAAGTACAAGCTAATACTATTAGTGATTTTGGTTGTAACTTGTACTTTTATGTTGCATAATAAAATACGAGGGATAAATATACAAGTGAATAAGTACAAGCTAATAATATTAGTGATTTTGGTTGTAACTTGTAAATTATTGTTGCATAATAAAATACAAGTTATAAAATACAAGTCAAAAAGTATTAGCCCTAATAACTAATATTATATGTAAATTTTATTAGTTTTGGTTGCAATACGAGTCTAAAAATTCCAATTATTAGTTGTAACTTGTATTTATTACTACTTACCTTAGGACCACGGTAATTTTGAATTACAAGTGATTTAGTTAAAGCCTAATCAACGAAAAATGTTTAATATTTTGCATTTATCCGACGATGACGATGATCAATATCTAGTAACCCGACACCAAAAGGTATATAAGGACAGGATCAACTTCACTTTTGAAAATAGTGCACACTTTTACGAAATGTTTCGAATGAAACCTATTAAAGCCGAACGTGTGCTGCAAGCAATTTCAAGCGACATTAAGTTGAAAAAAAAAGGTGGTGCTCTTTCTCCGAAACAGCAATTATGTACTACACTTAATTGGCTTGGAACTGGATGCCAATATTATTCTGTTGGTGCAGGTCATGGCGTTGACAAGTCTACAGTTTGTCGAACTGTTCATCGCGTTATTAACGCTATTAATAGAAGGTTATTTCCATCGATAATTATATGGCCACACCGAATGGGAGACGTAGTGCAAGAGTTCTATGAATTATATAATTTCCCGAATGTAATTGGTATAATTGATGGAACACTCATACCAATAGACGCACCAACTACTAACGAACCAGCATTCGTAGACAGAAAAGGAGGCCATTCGATAAATTGTATGATGGTATGTGGACCACAATATCAATTTTTTTATGTAAGTGCCAATTGGCCGGGTAGTGTGCACGATGCACGAGTTCTTAGAAGGAGTAGTCTCTACAGTGCAATGGAACAAGAAAACATATTTCCAAATGGCGTTATACTTGGAGACTCGGGTTACCCTCTAAAAACGTGGCTAATGACACCGTTACACAACGACCCAAATAGCGAGGGTGAAAGACGCTACAACCGAAGACTCAAAGCAACAAGGCAGATTATAGAGTGTTCCTTTGGAATATTAAAGGAAAAATTTCCCTGCCTGAATCATCTAAGAGTCAACCCAAAATTTGCAGCAAATATCGTTGTCTGCTGTGCAACTTTGTGCAACATTGCCCGGGAAGGTGAAGATTTGGAATCATTCACTCCACCAGTGGAACAAGAAAATCATCGAAATGTAAATGATGAGGCTCCTGCATTGAGTGCACTTCGACGCCAACAAGAAATAATACAGTCTATGTCATCATAAATACTTAGTATTAAATCTTGTTAAAATGAAGATGTAGGTCAAGTTGTTTGAAACTTATTAAATATATAAATAATCATTATGGCTTATACTATGGGTAGCTAGGGTGATGGAACCAGTAATGGACGAGGACCAATGATGGACACTTGATTCTTATTTTACGGAACATAAGGGTTATTCATTTGTTTTGCAACAATCAATTTAGGACCATATGAAATTTGAATTAAGAGTGAAGTGTCCATTACTGGTGCCTGTCAGATAAAAGTGTCCATCATTGGTATCGTCACCCTACTATACAATGACAAACATACTTATATAGATAAAAAATTCATGCTCATCATTCTCATCAAACAAATATTTGACCTTACCGGGGATCGAACCCGGGACCACTAGCTTTGCAGGCAGGGTCATGATAGACTAGGCTAACTACGTCGTCATACGATTGGATTTACTACATGGCTAACATGACATCGTAAGAAAATACCTAAATTAGCTCTTAAATACATAAATTAAATCCAATCATTATGAAGTTTCAAAAATTTGACTTACAACTAATTGTACGATTTTCTAGTGAGTCAGGCTTTTAATTTGTTGATGTCTAGCTATATGTCATCCATCAATGTACTATTAACTAACTTTTTAAGGAAAAAACATTTATTTTCTTAACTTTTATTAATAAAGAAATTTGAACAATCGATGAAATTCATTGTTTTTATTGCTAAAGTACACAAATTAATTATTACAAACGTCAATATTGTGACTATTCCTGATCTGTATACGCGGTATCCGTATTATTTTGATTATCGGATGTAGATTCTGGAATAAACACAGCTAGTGTAAATTGCTCCAAATTACTTGTAAACTTGGATCTTGGGAGCCCATACCGTAATTCCAAATCCAAATTTTTTAAATCTTTTAGGTAATTATCTCGTTCAACATTTTTTATTTGTAGATCTTTTAATATGTTTTCTTTCTCCAAAATATCTAACGTTAATTTCATTTTTTTTTGTAATAAATCTTTGTTTTCGTTTATTCCTTCTCTTCCTTTCCAGTCCCTTTTTAAAATGTTGTTATTATTTTGTTTAAGTTCGGAATTGATTAATGTCTCGAACGTATTATCTACTGTCTCTTGTAGGGTTTCTTGTATCTTTTGCTCAGAATCTAGGTTCAATTCAATTTGCAGATGCTCATCCACGCCTAGACCTTCTAAAACTGGTGACTCTTTTCCGAGTATATCATAAACGAGAACATCAATTTCATTTTCTTTACAGTCGGGCCCTCCTCCAGAGCCTGTTTTTTTAGCATTATCTCGTTTCTCCTATAACAAAAGATTAGTCAACTTTAAAAACCCGGCTGCTTATTTTTATATACCTAGACGACAATTGCATAACAGTTTTTATGATATAGCCTGTATATGTTAGTTTTTTTAATCAAAGTATCCCTTGCGACGCTTTGCCGAATTTAACGACCCTATTTGCATCGAAATCGTACCACCAGACCAGCCTCTACGAGTGAACTAAGAACCTTAAAAAACTACCTCATTAAATCAATAAAACATTACACTCCTCTTTTAGAAGTCGAGTAAAAATATGATATGATATAGATATAGTTGTTGTAAAAAATGTATATTGTTTATAAATTAACATACAGGCTAAACAAAACTTATATGTATAATATACACCTACATACCTACACCTATTGTTGAATAATAAGTAATAATGGTAGTTGCACGCTTAGAAGACAAGTTGTAGGTACTTACCACGGATAATTTTCTCACATTTGCCCACCAAACATCACGAACATACGCCCAATTCTTATTTTCTCTGATAATCCCCAAGCTTTGGGCATATGCACCGATATTTCTCCAGGCGTTACTGCGAATATCTTTAGTGACCTTTGTTGAAAAGGGACCGAACAAGACATCTTTCTGCTCCTTAATTTTACTTAAGATGCACATTTTCAATTTTCTTTGTTCTTCTCGCTTACCACCCATTTTCGAAGTTAGAAATTTCAGATAAAGTTTTACGTTGACGTTTACTGTTCCCGCCAATATTTCTTTTTTAATTGCAAAGTCCACAGATGGGCAAAGGTTTACCTCACTCAGCCAACTTGTTTACTTGTAATTTTGTGTTTTGCTGATAATATTAGTACACTTATTACAAGTTAGTAAAAATACATTATGCAACAAAATTTATTAGTACTTGTAAATAATGATGAATTTACTTGTAACTTTCACGATATTATTAGAAATTTATGCAACACAATTTTCTAATATAATTAGTGAAAACACAAAATAATTATGCAACACAAAATAACGCAGCTTGTAAATTTTTAACTAGTAACTTGTATTATTTTCTAATTTTATTAGTCTAATTATGCAATAGGCCCCAGAATAATGTTAAAAATATAATTATGTCCCATAGTAAATTTGTCAAATATGATATAGATCGAAAAATACATGGCCATTTGTATTTAGGTACACTTAGAAATATGACCAATTGTAAATAATTATGTCCCATCTCAAATATGTACATCGTAATAATCGTCCAAATGGAAAAGTGTCCAATTGTATCTACGTCGTATATGAATAGACTGAAAGAGGTTATTATGCAATAGTCATGGAACTTTAAAAAGCCGGTGCTATTTTCAAAAAAAGTTAGTTTAATTTTTTAGTATATATTTGTGATAGTTAGTGTCAATACATGTATAATAATATGTCATATAGTTACTTAATATTTTACTTTGTTTTATTTCATTGGTACCAATGATAACTGTTATTGGCACCTATAGTCCTGATATACGGCGGCTCTACTTTGAAATCAGTGTAATTCGAACTTCGTTCCGCCCCGTCACTTTATTGCAAATTTGCTACGCATCAAGAGTGGAAAAGAAGAAGTTCGAATTACGGATTTCAAAGTAGAGATTCAATGGACACAGAAACAATAGGTATTTTTTAAATTAGGTCTAATTCATTTTGGACTATATTCGCTTTCAGCGGAATTATATCAGGCCGATTTATATTTTTGGTCTTAATTCATATTAGACTCCATTTCACTTTGTTCGTATTTAATGTTGGTCATAATTTATAATGGACAAACTTATATTAAGGCATAATTAATTTAGGTTTAGAAAATTAATAATAAATATTTTTAAGCACAATTACTTTTTGACTAAATATACTTTGGATAATTACTTTTAATCCAACTTCAGATCATTTCAAGTGGACGATTTTCCATTTGTACCTAATGAATGACAGTAAATCGATTTAATGATATTTAGTGATATATTACCATTTACTTTCTTTGTTTATGCTTTGGACTACTTAAGAATATGTTTATTGAAAAAATATTTAAATATATAATATATACCGGGTGTGGCCTGTAATAGGAGCAATAAATTGAGGGATCGTTTCCACACCACAAGAGTAAACAACATTTATTCTACAACTTTTGGAAATAACTTATTGTTAACTTAATATTAATGAATTTCGATTTTCCAAGCGTGCAATGTATTGCGAAAACTTCGAAGTTTGTGGGCTGACAGTACACTCGCGAGCAAAAGTATCGAATCTCTTTGCATTTTTTCATGTGAACCCAATATTTTTGTAAATTGGTTTATTTTTCTAAATTACTTAAATGTAATTACGTTTCTTGAAATATTAGCTTTATAAAAAGCTATGAAACATAAAAGTGGCCCATAATTTTTCAGATTATGGGCAATTTCCCGGTTTGTGAGCCTTTACTCGTTACGACGTGCACGACTTGCACTACCCTTGACCCCTTTATAACGGGGGTAGAGGGGGGTTCCTTATCAGTCACTTATCAGAAGTCGTCCGATACACATCTCCGCAAATTATCCTGTACCTGGAAAAAATGGAAGCCACTGAAGCTCAAGTTGCCGTAGTCGTCCAGCTTCTGCAAGAAGGGCGTAGTCAACGTTCAGTAGCTACCGAGGTGAATCTGAGCCAATCTACAGTTTGTAAACTTTACCAGAGGTTCCACCAAACTGGGTCTTTTACTTCAAGACCAAGAAGCGGCCGCAGAAGGTGCACATCAGAGCGCGATGACCGCTTCATTGTCTCAATATCTCTCCGAGATCGTCACCAGACTGGAGTTACCATCCAGCAGAGTCTGCGTGAGGTGCGAGGAGTGGTTGCCAGCGAGTGGACAGTGAGAAGAAGACTCAAGGCAGCGAATTTAACACCCAGGAGGCCTGTGACGGGGCCCAGGTTGCTGGCACGGCACCGTACAGCCCGAAGAGCATTTGCAGAAATTCATAAGAATTGGACCCTTGAGCAATGGACCCCAATTATCTTCTCGGACGAGTGCAGAATATGTCTGAATGGCTGCGACCGAAGGGGAAGAGTCTACAGGAGATCAGAAGAACGATATGCTCAGTGCTGCTTCTCCGAAAGAGTCGCCTACGGAGGTGGCTCTGTTATGTTTTGGGGCGGCATCTCGCACTACGCGCGGACCGAGCTGGTTTTCGTGCCTAGCGGTGGTCGTGGCGGTGGATTGACTGCTGCCAGGTACATAACGGAAATTCTGGAAGAGCATCGTCCCTTATGCTGGTATTTTTGATGAGGGGTACATGCTAATGCAGGATAATGCCCCTTGTCATACCGCAAGGGTCACCGCTCCCTACCTCCGCGAAGTGGGCATCGAGTCCATGAACTGGCCAGCGATGAGTCCGAACCTTATCCCCATAAAACACATGTGGGACTATCTAAAGAGAAAGGTTCGGGATCGGGATACTGCTCCTGCCACTGTTGACGAGTTGAAGATAGCCTTGCTGGAGGAATGGGATGCTATTCCTCAAGACTATGTTAGATGATTAATTAGATCGATGAAAAATCGCTTAAACTGTGTCAGCAAGGCTAGGGGTGGCAATACCCGATACTAATTTAATAATAATAAATCGTATTGTATGTTAAACGAGCCTTTTATTCCAAGTTTGCCTTGTTTATTTTTAGCGTATTTTCAGGCTACTTCCGATATTCGCGTTTTTTTTTCAGCCTTTGGGCCTTGAATATTAAAATAGCACATTTTCCAATGCGTTATATTATTAGCTTTTATTTGGTACCATAATTTTCAGATTCGGGTGGGAAATTACAAAGATATTGGATGCACATGAAAAAATGCAAAGTGATTCGATACTTTTGCTCGCGAGTGTAGATGTCAACTAGACTATTGGATGGAGTACATTGAAAATCATATTTAGTTTGTTCGAAAAAATCCCAAATAATAAATTACATATTTTTTAAAGTTGTAGAACAAATGTTGCTACGTTTATAGAGTAAAAACGATCCCTCAATTTATTGCTCATATTACAGGCCACACCCGGTATGGATTGGAAACTCCGTTTTAAAAGAATTGTGTAATAGTTCGATGATTTTAGGTCGATGTCGATCTAACAGTTAGCTGTTGATGTTGCCTTCATCGGAACCAAAAAATAACACTTATTTAAATCCCATCGCTAATACGTGACATAACGCTGTGTGCGTGATTTCAACTTACGCTCCGATAAATAAAATTTCTGGCTAACGTAATTAATTTTGGTAAAAATAAACATTTGGGAACCGAAATCCGACCTGGTGATAGGATATATTACAACCATAAACGTTCCAGGACATTTTCTAAATTATGGTCAATATCGCATCAAAATCTATAGCGTATTATGCCCCGCCGATAAGAAGTAAATCCTGACACACGTCTCGAGCTTTGCGAGGTGCGACACGTTTAAAAATTTAATGGATAAAATTTATGTCCGTGAATATTACGCAATAAAAGACGATGATTACATAATTTTGTGACAATAGTAATGTCAGTGCTAAAAACATTAAACTAGAAAAAATCTTTACAGCCAAGCCCCAGCATTTTGAATTCGGCAAATCTGTCACGAATCAGGCCTTTGATAATTTCGTTTCCAAGTGGCTACATTATTACAGCTTTTACGAAACCCTTAAAATGTCGTATTTCTTATTTTATGCAAAATTAAATCAAGATTATAGCTAGGTAAATGCACGACTGGTGTAATTCACGATACGAGCTTTTATAAAAGCAATAATGACTGAGCAACTGTTTTATATTTACGTTTTGTGCGGCTTTTCAGGTTTGTGATATTAAAATACGTACGACGGGACCTGATAAGCAACTTGCCTCTGCCGAGGCGACTCTTGGACTACTTGAACGCCACGCACTACTATTCAGAAATGCTTTCCGAAACATAGGGCTCAAGAATTAGGACCCGATCACAGCAGCCCAGTGTACGGGCGAGAGCTAATGCCTTGTAAGTTTATGAGAAGGACGGTGACATGCGCCTTTTATTAATTTGTCAGATGTAACGCTTTTAGTTGTAGCTGGTACCTTATTAGCTGATCGACACCGATTGGTACCTAACAAAATGGATTGAGCAACTTTTTGTTGCTGTTATTCTGTTCCGTATGTATGGCACGAGACAAAAAAAAAAGTATATACTTCTAGCACACTCGGGTGAAAACCCTTACAAGAATGAGTTTTGTAATACCCAAATAAAACGAATTTTTGTGAACGTATATATTTTGAAATCATAGTTTAAGATTGACCCAAGAGACGTCACCATGGCAACGAATAACAACAAAAAGTTGACTGACCCAAATAATAAATGTGATGACTTCTGTAGTGATAAGGATTTTGTAGTGTCAGCCAATCTATATCGGGATGCTAAATGTCCTCTTACAATTTTAGATTACAATCTGGGAAAAGAAGCATTATTTAGCTTTTGACTGTTCAAAAATTGCTATGGTTGAGGTAATCATTAAACATATTCTCCTTAAGTACCTGATAATATTGCTATCATTAGTCGTATTAATTTGATCGAGCTATTAATGTTTGTAATTTTTGTACAGCTATGTTGTTCTACCTGGTAGATTAATCTGGGTGCGAGCGGCCTTACTGTCTCGTCCTTGCCCGTGTTGGTTGCGTTGTAGGCTACAATATTGCGTCAGTTTTGTGCGTGAGGTTTTTGAATAAAGCAATAAACATATAAACTCGTCAGGAAGCGTAAAATAGTTTATTGACACATTCAAATACGGCCTTCTTATGGTTCATCTACATAGTTAAATATTTACTGTTTTATCCGCGCAAACACAGAACTTATGTTTTGTAATGTTTTCCTTAAATCATTTCTACCGAGAGACGCTAACGGCACAATTTCCTACGCAAAAAAGTCTGCCGTATTTTGAGGGGGACCGGGCAACAGTGCCTATAAACCGCTGAAACAAATAAAATAAAATAACACTAGGATAAAATCAAAACCAAGCAAACAATACACACATCAAAAATATCCAAGGATCAAATACATCCCTAGGTACATTATTTTGATATTTTGCAATGTACTGCGTTGCGATACATTGCAAAATGTCAAAATAATGTAGGGATATATTTGATCCTTTGTCATTTTTGATGTGTACATAACATGTAATCAACAACTTCGTGCACGATTTACAAAAAAAAGCAAAAATTTAACTACTAAAGACATATTCGACCTTATTTTATTTGTGGCTTTAATAATGAGTTAGATAAAGATGTGCTTAATGGCATTTTTTTTGTAAGGACCGTATCGTTAATTATGGAAACAAATACAATGGTGTAATCTGTATAAATACTTTTTATTACAAAAAAAAAACTTAAACTACGCGATTCTTAGATCTTCAAAGTGAACCATAAAAACTACTTTTAGTTATTTATTGATCCCCTTTGCCAGTTTTCTCACTTTGCTTTTGATACTCTTCATTAGCCCTTGGACATCGACTGTTTTGAAAGTTTTGTGGGTACGGATCCAGTCTTTTTTTAATTGGTCCATGTTATCTGTTGGTTTAGCTTGTTTTCGTAGCTTTGCCTTCATCAGAGCCCAAAATTTCTCGATGGGCCTGATCTCAGGGCAATTCGGGGGATTTAATAATTTCGCGACAAATTCGACATTATTCTCTCGATACCAGTTCAACACATGGCGAGCATAGTGACACGCAGCTAAATCAGGCCAGAATAATGTACGGCTCCTGTGCTTTCGAATGAGTGGTAGTACCCGTTTTTGAAGGAATTCCTTCTTGCACACATCCGAATTTAAGTTTCCCGTTACGAAAACGGAGACGTTTTCATGCCGCATTAACAAATAGCTTGCCAAATCATCACTTTTTCCCAAATTTCTCGCAAAAAATGGATTTGTCGTCTTTAGAGACCTTCGTACCTTTTATTACGGTGTAAAACTGCGGTCCGGGTAGGGCTTTATAGTCAAGTTTGACATAGGTTTCATCGTCCATTATAATACATTGTTCATTTTTAGTTAAAATTTGGTCGTACAATTTCCGAGCCCGAGTTTTGACAGAAGACTTCTGGGTTTTGCTGCGTTTAGGCTGTTTTTGCTTTTTATACGTTACAAGCAAGTTACGTTCCTTGGCACGCTGAACCATTGCAATAGAAGTACGACATTTTTTCGCAAAATCCCGAATCGATATCTCTTTTTTTGAGAAAAATATTCGCATATCTTTTTGTCCAAATTAGGACATGAAGGGCCTCGTTTTCTACCTCGACCAGGTAAATCTTTTAAATTATTATTCATGCTAAACCTTTTTATCGTATTGTAAACAGCTTTCAGGCTAACCCCTTCTTCTGAAGCAATCTTTCTCATAGTTATACCTGATTCTTTACAGTATTTGGTCACAATTGAATGTCGTTTTTTCTCTGAGAGACCCTTCATCTTGCAATGTATACAAATTATACAATTTTTTAGGGTTCCGTAGCCAAATGGCAAAAAACGGAACCCTTATAGATTCGTCATGTCTGTCCGTCTGTCCGTCCGTATGTCACAGCCACTTTATTCCGTAACTATAAGAGCTATACTGTGGAAACTTGGTAAGTAGATGTATTCGGTGAACCGCATTAAGATTTTCATACAAAAATAGAAAAAAAACAATAAATTTTTGGGGTTCCCCATACTTAGAACTGAAACTCAAAAATTTTTTTTTCATCAAACTCATACGTGTGGGGTATCTATGGATAGGTATTCAAAAATGATATTGAGGTTTCTATTATAATTTTTTTCTAAACTGAATAGTTTGCGCGAGAGACGCTTCCAAAGTGGAAAAATGTGTGTCCCCCCCCCCGTAACTTCTAAAATAAGGGAATGATAAATGTAAAAATAATATATGATGTACATTACCATGCAAACTTCCACCGAAAATTGGTTTGAACGAGATCTAGTAAGTAGTTTTTTTTTAATACGTCATAAAAACATTGATCAAAGCTACAACGAACTTTTATATTATGTTACTTGCTGCTACGGAACCCTTCATGGGCGAGTCCGACTCGCACTTGGCCGCTTTTTTATAGTAAGTTTTAATACTTGACTGTATGCTTAACAGATTGACATATGACAGAAAAGACAAAATATTGTAACTTTTTTTTTAGAGCAATTCAAACTTGTTTCCATAATTAACGATACGGTCCTTAGTACATTATCAACAGATAGCGCACCGATTTTGCGCAAGCAGTTTATCAAAAAGGTAGAATAGAAGACAAAAATACCCATAAATAAAATCCAAATTGATCAAAATACTACCAAAAGTATCAAATGTTACTTTCTGAGAATTCGATGTGGGTTGGGCCATGCATGGCAAGATTCCGATGTTGGCGACCGTGACTGGCGACGACGACTGGCTCGCGCGAGCCAGTGTTTTTGGAAGTAGATTTCGTACAAGTAGGCTAAGATGTTTACCAAAACCAAATAAATGTCATTTATGATTGACAGCTACTATGAAGTAAATCATATCTTTCTCTCATCCGCGATAGAAAGAAACGGCTGAAGGACGTGACAAGAACATAGCAATGAAAACAATTAGAGTAGCTCCTTTTAAGGTTTCGTCGCTAAGTGGCAAAAACTGAACCCTTATTGTAATAGCTGTGTTTTAGCTTTCCGGCACACGAGATTTTGAGAGAGAATTGGCGCAAGTTAATAGCAAGAGAAAGATCAGTATTTGAGAAACTAAATAATTTAAGCGTTTTCCACTTTTTTTTAAATCTAATATATATGTCACCATTAAAGGAGATAAGTATTTAAAAAAGACAGCTATTGCGCATATTGATGTTAGTACTTAGTTATGTACCTACGAACCCGTCCCATTAAAGTTAGCTGGTCAAGTCTCTTTCAAATGCTTACCCAAATGGACGCACCCACAAAAGATCGGTTAAATCATATTTATTTTGTTCCCAAAGTTGACATCCCTCTATACTCCCATGCCGGAAGTATTATGTATGAAAAGAAGGCTGTCTTAATGACATGGTTTCTCATAAATAAAAAAGAAATCCACTGTGAGAGAAATATTCCTTTTTCTTTCGTATACGATGATCGCATCGTCTTTGTTACACAAATGTTTAAATATAAATAAAAACTTGCCGCGTTTTTCGACCTAACCATTGTTATTACAAAATTACGCTGCGTTACGTTTGCGACCTTTTATTATAGAGTATCGATTTTTTAGTGGTAAGCACCTATGAAATGAAAATTCTGTGTAGTGAGTTTTTGTAAAACAGTGTACAACCGTTAAACACCCCTAATGGCGTCTATTACTTTTCCCAAATCTCAACTTCCTATGTTTGAAAGTTCCCGACTTACGTAACTTTTAAGATTACAAAAAATATATACTTATTATCTCACAAACTAATACACAATTTTTCTGAAATTCTTAGTCAATGATCTGTAAATTAAAACTCACTTCTACAAAAAATATTGATACTACTTGATTAAAAACATCAACTGAAAAGTTAAAAAAAAAACTCTGTGTTGTGGGGTAGCGACACGTACAGTTTTTGTTCATAAAGTGGGTGATATTTCTGTCTACATTTTTGCATAAGTTTCAACTTTTTGCACTAGCTAGTTGCTAGCCTATAACACATTGTTTTTTTTTGAACTTTTTTTTCGTTTTTTCCATCAAGTAGTATTATAGTTATTTGTGCAACAAGAGAGCAAAGTTGTTTTTTGCTGCGAGGGTTGATTTTGAATCCCGAGCAAGCAAATGACTCGCTACGCTCGTGATTCTAGGTTAGAATTCTGAGTGCAGCGAGGGATTCAATGACACGAGATGGAAATAACTTTGGTCGTGGTAGAACAAATTTCTAGTTTTATATTTCTATATTAGTGAAAATACTATTGCTTAATAATAACATCAAATTCGAACATCTTTGAAAAACAAAGCAATTTTATTTGACCTCGATTCTAATATCACTCGAGATGACATTTTATTCGAAATGAAATTTCAATTGCATACAATTTTGACAAATCTCGCTTGTTACTTGATATCGAACGATTATGATAGTAGAGGTGGACTCTAGTTTGTCTGAATAAAAAAAAAACTACGGGTGCCGCCATTATTGACGTTCTATTTCTCTTGTCGGATTTTTTTTTTTAGATTGTTTTATTTTTTAGAATGATATTTGTGAGTAGATAAAGCAGTGTATGTAACTGTACATAATTAGGCATTAAAACACTCGTGTGATGTTATTATGTAACAGTCACATAAACTACTATAAGATAAAAAAAAACAACATGGTAAAAATAAAACGACATCCCCCAGCCGCTCGTGCGCCGCACCAAGGCCTCCTTTATATTGTAAACAAAAATTAAAAGGTTACTTTGACTCACGCTCGCAGTAAAATCGAATTTTACTCACTATCTTTAAACAGCAAAACCACCTTTTTGGGGTGCTGAAGTGTAAATATTTTTTTGTAGAGATCAGTCTTAATAAATAGAATATTGACTAAGAATTTCAGAAAAAATATGTATGTAGTTTGTAAGATAATATTTTTCTTTAAATCTTAAAAATGACACAAGTTGGAAACTATCAAACATAAGAAGCTGAGACTTGGGCAAAATAATCGACACCATTTGGGGTGCTTACCAGGAAAAGTCGAAACTCTAATAAAAGGTTGAAAAGTTCGCAAACGTATGAAAGTCCGACCATAGCCTTTTACCTGAAATGATTGTCAACTTGGAATAAGTAATGTGTATTAAGTAGCCTACAGCCAACAGCAGTTAACACCATCAAACCCTGTCAACCTGGTGGCTTCACAATTAAAGCTCTTGAGCGTGCAAAAGTTACCTTTCGCGGCTGTACCACTAGTATTAATTTAAGTACGAAAAAATATAAATCACGCTACGTTGCATTGCTAGCAAGGCAACGTTCCCACTCACGCAGCGGCTGGCCTCTAAAGCTGGGTACGAATCTGAGTGGCTCAGCCTAAGTCATGGTCACCCCGCGCGACGAGCTGCTCGCGAGCATAATTCGCACATTTAGAATTGTAGTGACCCAATTCAAACATTTACACCTTTCGATTTCGAGTCATAAATTTAGTATTATACGAGGGCTGCTACTTATGTAACCGGAATAGAAAAAAATAACAAACGTATATGACTAAATATGGTTTTATTGTTTTTCAAAATATTCTCCCTTATGATCGATGCCCTTTTGCATACGTTGAAACCAATTTTTAAAAAAAAAAATCCACTCTGACTGAGGTATCTTCAAAACGTGCTGTTTGAACGCGTCGACTGCATCTTCACGGGTCGAAAATCATTGACCACGTAATTTATTCTTTACATTTGGGAATAAATAGAAATCATTGGGTGCCAAATCAGGGCTGTACGGCGGATGACCCGTTAATTCTATATTTTGACCTTCCAAAAATCGAGTCGTTTCGCGTGATGTATGACAGCTGGCATTGTCATGATGAAGAACGATTCTGCGTCGCTGGTTGTTTTTACGTATTTCTTCAAATACCTCCGGCAAACAAATGGTCGTGTACCATTCCGAATTAACCGTTTTACGATTCTCTAGTGGCACTGTAGCCACATGGCCATTAATACCGAAAAAGCAGGCGACCATTTGCTTCAAGGTGCTTTTTGCACGAGTTACTTTCGTAGGGTTCGGCTCATTTTGAAACACCCACACTGTTGATTGTTGTTTAGTTTCCGGATCATACGCATAGATCCAGGATTCGTCACCTGTGTAGATATTATAAACAGCTTTTGAGTCACCACGGATATATTTTTTTAACATTTTCTTGCACCATTCAATTTTTTTTTACAGCTAAATGATCATGTAATGTCTTATTAATGCTCGTCATACATATGCCCAGAGTCGCCTCTATTTCGCGATATGTAACATGACGGTCATGCATTATAAGTTTTCGCACAGCTTCAATATTTTGTGGTACAACGACCGATTTCGGGCGACCTTCGTTTTAACTTCGTCCGTGATCATACTACGTCTACTATCTATGCACTGTTGTTGCGTTAAACCACGCCGAAAATCATAATAAATCATAGCACGAATATTTTCACGAGTGAGTTCCATTCTTGCAGCGAGATGACATTTTGATCCCGCCAAAAACAAAAGACTAGCGTACATAAGAAAAAAAATTATAGCGGCCAGTATTAAAAAAAGTTCAAATTTTACCATGGAGGTCAGATATAACGTTTATAAATGTTGGAATCCCAGATTCCGGATGCATAAGTAGCAGCCCTCGTAGAGACCTAAGTCGAAAATCAGAATAGGCGTATTAGGTCACTATAATTCTAAAGATGCGAATTGTTGTACATAAAAGTGCGTCGACATTGTGCGTCGTTCAAAATGGCGTCTGAGACGATGGCAGCCGCGGCTGCGTTTATCATAATTCACCGAATTATTAGCAAAAAGAAGAAAAAATCGCGTCGGTGCTGGAACGGCTCAGCAACTTTATCAAATTTGTACGAGGCTCGCCCACAGACAAGTTAGAACTGGTCGTTCTTCCCGTGACACGGTCGGATACACGTCTAAATTACGCGAGGCACGCACACTAAGGCGCCTTTGAGCACGTTCAAAAGACCGACTCTCAGCGGCTTGCCGCCCGCTGTTCGGGCGCAGCGCGTGAACGCGTACGAATTTGAGCAAAATAGGTGAGCCGTGCGTGGCTGCTCTATTTCGTACCCACCTTAACACTCGTGACAGAGTTGCCGCAGGGTCCCTTTTCCCTCGGCATCTCGGGCATCTGACCTTGCTCGGCCAAAAGGAAACTTTATTATAAGTACTAAGCATCCATTATAATAAATATGTATAAATAACTGTAACAAAACTGCCTTATACATATTCTATCGGTTACCTTGTCCACTAAAGTTTTCTCGATTTACGTTTGGGGTCATGAACCCACATCTTGTTTCTTTTACTTTTTAACTTTAAATATAAACTCGTGACGTTGGTGTAAACAAATTATTATTATTTATATGAACACAGATAACTTAAAAGAAACTTAATAGATTGATCATAAAAATAGTAGCTGTCGTAATGAGGATACATCAAATTTACATGACAACAGCTGTCATCAAATTAATGTGTCTGCTAACTGTGTGTATTGCACTCGTACTTTAGGTAAATATTGGACATGTTTAATATGTTTTTTATAAAACCCCAAAAGCGCAATAAAATGAAATTTTGGCTTAGGAGGGCAGAATAGTTTTAGGTACTAATTTAAGTGGTCACAAATTGCTGCAGGAACTTCACGTAAGAAAGCTATAGCGGAAATACAATCAACCTCAGGCCTACCAATGTAGGTATTATAACTAAAAATAAAAAACATATTCAAGTTAGTTGTGTATTGGAGGGTAATGAAAGACAGTATAATTATTTTCACATAAATACGATTAGGTTTAAACTTTATGTCGAGGTTCTTTGGCTGTAATTAAAAACAACCCGCATGAGGTCGATAAAAAGCCTCTGCCTTGATAAGGATTAATCTAAGTCAAATTCTAGTTGTGAAAATATCCTCTTTAGATAATAACAATCAAACACATATGACTACTTACTCTATTCCATCTTGTTATATTTCCGTATTTTGTTTTGCGATGATTAGTCAGAGATATGTTATTTACAGATCAGTTTAGACCCTACTAATTTTTTATGAAGTCTGCTATTAAGCTATTAAGATAATTTCACGCAATTTTAACTGTCACCCGCTGCTGCCTGTTTGCCTTTTATTCACTTTTAAATTGGTTCATAACCATTGTAGACATTTTTATATAAGATGGAAAAAAATACACTTTATAGTATTACAGAATTTAACGCGGTCTGTAATAGTAGAAGAATATGTTTTTGAATCAATATTTATTTGTCGACTTTATAAAACGCTTATCGAGATCAAATGCTGTAGGTACGTTAAACGCTAAATGCATTTTCAGCATATTTCAAAAAGAGAAACTGGTTGAAAATTGAGTAGCAGATTTGGCCTAGATATAAACAAACAAACATACTGACTGATACACAAATAAACGGTTTTAAACGATAGCTACTGTGTGATTAGCCTTTGCATTCTAATTCAAAATGTGTAGATTGAACTGAGAATTGAATGGCCCGTTGGGTGCCAATTTTACAAGGAATGATCGGGAAGTCATTAAGGCGTCCATGTGAATTGTCAAATGCGTGTTTGAGTTTGCAAGTAGAGTGTCGCATAATATAGCAAAACAATTATCGTAGTACAAACTCAGTACATATTTTACAAAGTAGATAACTTGTTTACTTATATTTCTAGTGGCGATTTACCTATACCATATATAAATACAATAGATGTAACGTTAGCTGCCAAATAACCTCTGAACTTAGAGATGTATCATGTTCCGGGAATAATTAATGTTAAGTTTTATTAATTGACACAAGCGTAGATATATTTAAAGTATTGCTCGTTGTAATGTTGTTGCTAGAAATTTTGTCAATTTAATAAACTTGGATTGAATTGAGTATACATTGTCTAGTTAAACTTTATTTTTATTTATTATGACCATTGGGTGCGAGGGTTGCTTTATTAACGTCTGATCAATAATTCAAGATCAAAATTGTAAACAGGAAAATATTCATTCATTGTAAAAGTATGATCAAAGCTAGGGAATCCAATCTCGCACCATAACCTCAAACAGGGGATTTGTGGGATTGTAAACAATAAGAATACTTCTTGTACTAAGCAGATATTTCAATGACTTTCAGAAGTTTCTGATGGATTTAAAAGCTACTAGTTTTGCAAATTATGGCTACTATTTGATCAATTATGTACTGAAACGTAAAAACCACTTTTATACATAAGATTGTTTCTGGTGATATACACATCAAAAATGTTCAAGGATCAAAAGTATCATTTGACTGCAAAATATCTAAATAATAGTCGAGATATTGTTAATCTATAGACATTTTTTATGTTGGTAATTCAGAACAAAATATAACAACATTTGGTACCAATTTAACCATACGATGTTAACCACTTAACAGACGATTAGAGCGTTAGCAGTTGTCAACATGTATGAACTAACAGTCGATTAAAATTGATTAAATTTAATATCGTATGGTGCAATTGGTACTTAGTGTTTCATGTTTTAAATTCGATTTTATTTGTTGCCATCTTGCCATGTACCCAGCTGCCTGTTACACTGGTTGGCAGAATTAACTTTACGTACATAGTTATAAGCATATTCCACTTTTCTTTGTTAACTCCGGTTTCAATTAGTACCATCTTACATAAAGATTAAGGCAGGGACGTATTTACAAATGAGGGAAATAACCGTTTTCTGCTAGGTGAATCCCCGTTCGCTGCGAAGGGAATCCCTGGATACTTCGAAATTGGACCCCGGGGAATAGTTTGGCATCGCCTGCGTTCAGTTACAGGCATTTAATTTTTCTGGTTCAAATGTTCATTCCCGCGGGTCCCGCATGTATAGATCCGTAAATGCATGCGGAATCCAGCATGAGCAGGATTAAACGAATTCCCTGCTAAAAGCTTACCCTACAAATGGGAAAGGAGTTAATGGGGGAGGAGGATAATGGTGGTTGATTGATATTACCTAATTCTAAACTGTGGTGCTGGCCTCTTACTTAGTTATATTTTTTACAATTGTATACTACACTTAGGCGACTGTTGTAAATTAGGTCACTACACAATAGGCGTTGTACTACACAACAGTACCTCGAAGCGATTAGTTAAGTGCTTTAAAGTCTCACAGGGTAACCATTTATAAATAGTTATGTATAATATCCTCAAACATGAATGCAAGTTAAGATTATTGCATGTTTACAACGTCGATCTTGAATTATCTAATGGTTAAGTTTATAAATAAAATTTGTTTTTGGTTTATTGTGTCGGCAGGCGCTCGCTCGCCTGCGTGTTTGTAAGATGGATTATATAATTTATTATAATGTTAAGGGTCACTCTTTGACACGTCGCATATGCAGTTTATTTAAGACGTGGCGTTTATCACTTTTTACGAAATGTAATCTGGCTTAGAAAAAAAAACAATAATATAATTGTTTGTTCATACTAATTCTTGTATGTAAATAGTAAGAAGTTCGAAACAGTATGTTATTTTATTATAGATTTTACTTATAATGTATCAATTATTTAACTTGTCGTTGTTAGTGGCATGTTCGCGAGACGCGCTGTATACGGTTGACGACAGCGAATATTTGTAATTTAATTACAAAATGCGTCTCGTAAAGCAGCGATATTGGTGTTGATGTGCCGAAGCTAGTTTCACGAAGCTGTGGCTATGGAATCTGTAACTTTGACCTGTTTAAACTATGGCCTTATCTGATTCTATTGATAAATCCACTCATTATTAATAAGCTCCTCCACACATAGCTGCGTGCGGTGGCTGAGACTCGCGGCAATAGGCGCACTTTCCGTAGCTCGAGCACGAACGAACATTTCAATCAGTCACTTTCTCGAATCGCCTTTACTATTCGGAAACGTGATCTAAATCTATCACAACTTCATACATTGCATTACGTGTATTCATTTCACTAGACTACTACTCTATTCGATTTTAGTTTCCCTTATAAATAATAATTACTCATTTTCTTGATGACGATACGTTAACGTTAGTGGCTCGATAGAAGGTGAAATTTCGTGCTCGGGAACTTTAGAAAAGTTACCTAAGTCGTCAATAAACATGTCAAATGCGAATCGGTCTAGAACACTTAATAAATCGTTTTTAAATTTGAATTTCGACATTTTTTATGTGACAATGTACGTAAAATTTGATAGGACAATAAGTCCAATTCGAAACTCGTCACTAAATTCAGATGTTGCAACAAATAAAATCCGCATAGTATCGTTTCAAATTGGACCAAATATTATATTGTCGTTGTTTAGCTTTACGGGAAACAAGGGTTATATTGTGAATTAATTGTTGACATAAAGCACGATTAATTCACCGGGAATCAAACAGTCACAAGTCACAATCTTTAAGTCTGTCGCGGCTTCCAATGTATCATTATCTGGGTAGTTTTCAAAATAGCTGTACCTACGAGGGTGAATCAAAAAGTCCTTAGAAATAGGGTAAAAAAAAAACTTTATTTTTTTTATTTTTCAACATAATTTTCTTCTTGTTCTATACGTTTATTATACCGTTTTTCAAGTTTGCTTAATCCATCATAAAAAAACGTTTTTTCTTGAGCCTCAAAAAACTCTTCTACGGCACCCATGACCGCGTTGTTGTCGTCAAATTTAGTTTCGCGAATGTGCTCCTTTGGTTTCGGAAACAAGTGAAAATCACTAATCAGGAGCTAAATCTGGCGAGTAGGGCGGATGATCAAAGAGCACAAGACCAGCTTTTCGGATTGCAGTGAGAGCCATTTGTGATCGATGAGCCGGAGCATTATCATGGTGAAAGAGTACTCTCGCACTTAATTATCCTCGACGTTTTTCTTTGATTGCTTGACGCACTTTTGGTATCAAATCGGTGTAATAGGCACCTGTAATGGTTTTTCCTTTGGGCAGATAATCAATAAAAAGGATTCCTTCTGCATCTCAGAAAACTGAGGCCATAACTTTACCTGCTGTCGGAAATACTCTAATTTTCTTTATTGGAGGGGAAGATGGCCGTTTCCAGGACATGCTTTGCTTTTTTGTTTCAGGGTCAAAGTGGTGATCCCATGTTTCGTCCATTGTTACGAAAGAACGATAAAAAGTATCCGGGTCATGCAAGATTTTCTTAAGATTCCGCTTCGAAACTTCTAAACTCAAGTCTTTGTTAGCCTGCGTTAACCCATCTTGGTGACACTTTTTTAAAACCCAAAACATAGGTTAGTATTGAACGTACGCTACCAAACGAAATCTTTAGAGTCTCTGCTATGTTTTTAATTGTTAGTCGCCGGTCGTCAAAAACCATTTTCTCAATTTTTTTACCATTTTCACGGTTTTGCGTTAACTGAGGTAGATGGCCGGCCGGAGCGGGGGTCATCTTCGCAGCTAGATCTGCCTCTTTTAAACTCGGCAACCCAGAAAGCGAGGATGGAATAGGGTACAGCACTTGCCTACGGTTTGCTGAATATCCAAAAAAATATCCTTGATTCATTTTTCATACACAATTACTTTATCTCGGCACGTAACTATCCGATTCGGCTTATTGTTCGAAATTGGTCTGCACCACCTACCGTGTAAATTGTTTTAACTTGCACCTTATCCCTTCTAAGGTTGTCTGGAAGAGATCGCTAATCAGCGATAAGACCGCCTGTTGTTTACCTGGGTCTTCTAAATTGTGAAAATTCTGTGTAATGTTTTTGTTTGGTGGACAATAAAGTGTTTTGTATTGTATTGTATTGTATTGTAACTAATTTTTTTCCATAATGGGACGTTTTAGTCAACTTATTTCGCAAAATATTGATTTACCATGTAACGGCGAGAACAATTCGAATGAAACCAACTGTCAAATGTAACGTAATAATGACAGTTCAAAATAAAAATAAAAACTTTATTTAAAAACTTTTTATTAACAGCCAGTTCTAAGAAGGACTTTTTGATTCACCCTCCTAGTTAAGGACTAAAATTAAGAAGAAAATAAGTCTTACTTTAATTTGGTTAATTTTTGTGACTCGCATGTAAAAGTTACCGTTTTCTCATTTTAGTCCTTAATTAGGTACAATTATTTTGAAAACTTCCCGTCTAGCTATTATTTTGTACTTTGGCGTAATAGCTCATTCCCAAAATACCAGATTCCCAAGACACCAGATTAGAAATATTGGGTAAAAATAATCAAAAATGCTTAGTACTTACCTTAGGTATTTTGAATGTTGGGATTGCAGTACCTATGTTGAGAACTTCGTATTTAGAAAATCGGGTATTTCGGGAATGTGCAGACTTAATTTCAGATTATTTTCTTTCATCAAAGACGGGACGTACTCTAACAGCTTATTACTTTCCTTTTAAAACGCGCGCTGCTCATAATAAATACGCAAAAACACATTTACTTGCCTTGATTTACACTATCGATTTAATTGCACTATTGAAGTACTGAAAATCCAAAGTAATGTAATGTAAATAAAAACTGGGCACGAGCATATCGGACCACGCAGTGTAGGGTTCCGTTGCCTTAAAGTACTACAAACACAAAATATTTCAAAAGTTATTTGGTGCTGTCCGAGATGTTTTTTGTGGGTATTAACACTTTAGCCGCCTGTATCTCAGGAACCCATCGAAAATCAAAGAAAACTTTTTCCGCTGTTGCCAAATCTAAAAATGTATAATAACATGTACGAGGTGCGGTCCAAAACTTTCCGGCCTAACAAATAAAAGCAGTAGGTATGTACAGACGAAGTCATAAATATGTTTACAGTTTAGTACCTTGTCACTTTCATTCACTGAGACAATTTCATATACTTGGTGTTGCCTGTAATAGGAGGAATAAATTGAGGGATCGTTTCTACTGTATAAACGTAGCAACATTTGTTCTACAACTTTAACAAAATATTTAATTAATTTTTTGGGATTTTTTTGAACAAACTTAATAGCATTTTCAATGTACTCCATCCAATAGTCTAGTTGACATCTACTGTCAGCCTACTAACTTTGTAGTTTTCGCAATACATTGCTGGCTTGGAAAATCTATATTCATTCATATTTAGTAAACAACAAGTTATTTTCAAAAGTTGTAGAATAAATGTTGTTACGTTTGTGATGTGGAAACGATCCCTAAATTTATTGCTCGTATTTCAGGCAACACCGGTACCTATAATATCATGAAATTGTCTCAGTGAATGAAAGTGACAAGGTACTAAAGTGTGAACTTATTTATGACTTCGACTTTACATATATTTATAAAGTAACATTTTATTTTTCGATATTCAAATCAAAGCAACTTTTAAGATCTCTTAATAAGCATATATACCCCCTTATAAAAATACTCAGAAGTTTTGTCGCCAAAATAAGCGTAAACCGCACGGGCCACTTCATCATCTGAAGAAAATCTTCTTCCCCTTAAGTCTACCTAAGTTTAGAGAACAAATAATAGTCACTCGGGGTCAGGTCGGGACTATAAGATGGGTGGTGAATTTCCTCGAAGCCACATTTTGCAACAGCAGCCTTGGCAATTGAAGCTGTGTGAACGGGTGCATCGTCGTGGAAAAGCCGAACCTAAGTTTTCCCCGACGCTTCTGCTTGATCATCTCTCGTTACTGCTCTATAAGGGTGGC
The DNA here is from genome assembly GCA_949316455.1 of Acleris holmiana. NCBI lineage: Eukaryota > Metazoa > Arthropoda > Insecta > Lepidoptera > Tortricidae > Acleris > Acleris holmiana. Next base: position 73,415,820 of record OX438762.1, on the reverse strand, counting down.
GCTGGCGTAGAACCTACCATTTGCCGTGGTATTCCTTCTTTTATGTCAATCGGTAGTATTCCGTGTCAATCCCAGAATACCGTAGCCATTATCTTTTTGGTGGATTGTGTTACCTTGGCTTTCCTAGGCGGTTTTTTACCAGGACGACGCCACTCCATCGATTCCCTTTTGGAGAGAGGATCATAGTACAAAACCATGGTTTCATCCCCCGTAACAATTGACTCTAAAAGACTTCGTGTCGTCTATACGCATCTAAAACTTCTTGAGGGCATGTGTTTCGCTCACTTCGCTGCAAGCTCGAAAGAAGTCTGGGCACCCGCCTCGCACTAACTTTATTCATGTGAATATGTTTATGTAGAATCCTAAGAACTGAAGTTTTCATAACCCCTGTCCTTTCCGCTGTTTACTTAGTCTTCAGTCTTCGATCATTCAGAACTTCTCTTCCACTAATTTGACGCAGTCCATGGTGAGTGCCTCCACAGGCCGACCCGAGCGAGGTTCGTCGTCAATGGGCTCCCGCCCTAAACGAAACTGCTTACTCCATTCTTTGATAGTGGAAAATGGCGAAGAGGTATCCCCGTACACAGCATCTAACCTTTTTTTATATCGGTCGGGCTGACCGATATTATCACGGAACGATATTGCAACTTAAACATTGTCGAAAACTTTCAGATTTCTTATTATTCTAAACGTCCTCGAACCACAACAGACAGAAACCTCAAAACTATACACGAACAAGCAGAATAAATGACAATCAATGAAACATTTTCCAGCCAGAAACTTTTGGACCGGACCTCGTACATGATCGGATCTAGGATGCAATTTCCCGGGCCTTACGTCCGTTATTTTAACATGGATGTACAGTGCTGGACAAAAAGAATCGTACACTTATACGAAAATTATATTTTCTCTTACAACTATTTTGTGAACTTCGCTCTGTGTTGGCTTTTGTAAAAACTTGTAGCACATTTAATGACCTATACTATTAATGAAATAAAAACAACATACCTTAATCTTGCCTTGAAGTGCATTTTTACGCTATGTCGTTTTGCTCTGGACAAAATAGATAATACAATACTCTTTATTACCAATAAATAATTACACTATGTAATTCCCGGCTGGAAATGAAAACAAATGAGTCATTGTGTCATTCTTGGCAATTTTTAATCATTTTCATGCAATTACTTCAATGTTCAAGATGCCGAGAAAACAAATTTCCATTGATATTCGCAATCTGGTTCACTAGACAAAAACAAATTTCGTTTCGGAAAATTGCCGAAAAATATTTCATCTCGGTTGGAGCTGTACAGCACATTTGGAAACATAAACAACAAGGAACTGTGGTGAACTTGCCTGGAGCCGGTCGCAAAGGATTAACAACTCAGCGGGATGATATTAGAATTGTTCGATTAGTGCAGATAAATCCGAAAATATCATCAAGAGCTGTTACAGAAATGTTGGATCTCAGGTTCAGTTCCCGAACTGTACGACGCAGGATCAGAGAAAATGGTTTAAAAACTGCTTAGCATCTAAGCGTCCATTTATTAGCAGGATTAACAAAAAAAAACGCCTTCCATTTGCGAAGAAGCATATTGGGAAGCCCTTGGCGTACTGGAAATCAGTATTGTGGACTGATGAAAGCAAATTGGAGCTATTTGGGCAAAAAAGCCGGTTTAGGGTGTGGCGTAAGCCTTGTGGAGCATTGCTTGTGAACGTAACATACAAAAAGCGGCCAAGTGCGAGTCTGACTCACCCTCAATCAATGTTTTTACTTACTAGATCTCGTTCAAACCAATTTTCGGTGGAAGTTTGCATGGTAATGTACATCATATATTTTTTTTAGTTCTATCATTCTCTTATTTTAAAAGTTACAGGGGGGGGGACACATTTCAACACTTTGGAAGTGTCTCTCGCGCAAACTGTTCAGTTTAGAAAAAAATTATGTTAGTAACATCAATATCATTTTTGAAGACATATCCATAGATACCCCACACGTATGGGGTTGATGAATTTTTTTTTTTTAGTTTCAGTTCTAAGTATGGGGAACCCCCAAATTTATGGGTTTTTTTCTATTTTTGTGTGAAAATCTTAATGCGGTTCATAGAATACATCTACTTACCAAGTTTCAACAGTGTAGTTCTTATAGTTTCGGAAAAAAGTGACTGTGACATACGGACGGACAGACAGACATGACGAATCTATAAGGGTTCCGTTTTTTGCCATTTGGCTACGGAACCCTAAAAACTGTCAAGCATGGTGGGGCAATGTTATGGTGTGGGGCTCGTTTGCTTGGTCTGGAGTTGGCAGCTTAGCTCGAATTAATGGAATAATGACTGCTGAAGGTTATATTAACATATTGCGAGAAAATTTAGAGATTTCTTTGCTTAAATGCGACTTGGATGGCCGATATATCTTTCAGCAAGATATGACCCGAAGCATACAGCTAAAATATCTGCTGCATTCTTCAAGGTAAATAGGATCCAACAGCTAGAATGGCCCCCCACAATCGCCCGACCTCAATCCGATGGAGAATTTATGGTATTATTTGGAAAACAAAGTGAATAAAACAAATGTTACTAACAAAGATTCCTACTTCAGTGCACTGGAAGAAGCTTGGGACAATATCGACCCTGAATACCTAAAATCTCTGGTTGAAAGCGTGCTTCGAAGATTAGCAGCGGTGTTAAAAGCAGGGATCAATACCGGTATTAATTAAAATTGAAATATCTTCCTGAATTTGCATTATTTCCTTGATATTTTCGACTGTAAATTAGGTAATACCACTATTCTATTATATAAATTATTTGAAGAGCAAAAATATTTAACAATAAGCAAGATACCGAAATTGAATACCGGTATTTTTGTATGAAAATAATACCGGTATACGATCCCTGGTTAAAAGCAAAAGGCCACAAAATATTAGATTAGGTTTATTTAGCGTTTATATTTACTGTATGATTTAATTTGTCCAGAGCAAAATGAAGTGCTATCGATAATTATCCATGTAAATAAATAATTTTGTATCAGCCTTGATATTTTATTATAATTATGTATGTAATAAGCCATGAAATATCCTACAAGTTTTCCTATATTCCTTAATTTATAGTGGAATTCTTAAAGTAGTTACAGAAGAAACATTATTTTTTGTGCAAGTGTACGATTCTTTTTGTCCAGCACTAACTAACAATCCCTTTATGTTACCTACTTTTATAAAAAAGGTAAATAACTTTTAACTTTAAGTAGTTAACACTATAAAGTTATCAAAATATGTAATAACTACAAAAAAATACAGTACTACATAGAAGAACTGAACGTAACTTGCACGTTCTATCTTTTATGTTATTTTTATTATTTTCTTCTGTTAAGCAGAGTAACTCGTTTATTTATACAATTACATTTCAGCTTAAGAGTTATTTTATAGGTATCTAAAAGATTTTTCAAAAGTATATGAAAAATAAAGGACCTATTATAGATAGCGAACATTTTCATTTTGTTTATTTAGTTTAACCCTCGATAAAAGTTATTCATTATTAACAATGACAAATTTTCCAAAATTCCGGGAAATCCCGAGTCACATCCATATCCAAGCATAACGTTATTGGTCGTTCACCCTAAATTGCATCCTAGATCCGATCACTGATAATGATTTATTTAAGAGCTATCCAAGGACACCTCCCTCGATGTCATAATGTAAATTCGGATCGATGATAATATCAATTGTAAGTGTAATGGAACTGTGCAATGCAAAAGTGGTGCAGTTAACTCGATTGCTTATCGATTAATTTCTAAAACACCTTTATTTTTACTTCATAAAGTCCTGCAACTTTTATACTAAACCCTAGGCAAAATAAAGTGATGGATGGCCTCAGCCGTTGGCCGTTGGCCGATGGCCGTTTTGTACGATTGGCATGTTTTGAACTGCTAAGTTTGTCACTCAGTGTTTCTTTATTAGTGACACACTACAGTGGTGGACTAATTACTGGAAGACTTACTACGCGACAAAGAAGTCTAAGGCAAGTTGTGCTAGCTCCCCTAGTGATACAGGTAAGTATAGTGAGAAAACCTAAGGCTATACCTACACTACAAAGAACCTCGCGTACCTATTGCTAAGAGTGACTGATCATATCGAACCGACATTGAATACCTAGTCGGTTAATAAGTTCTGTCACTGAGATTTATTACAATTTAAGAAAAAAATAAGAGTTTCATAAACCTGTACTTAGTAGGTAAAACCATACAGTTATTTCCCGTGAACAGTGATTCCCTACTACATTTATTAGACTCGGCAATCACAGAAAAAAAAGTGCTTGCATAGAAACATAGAAACAGCGTTGTTACTTCTTGTTACACGTTTGTGTAGCAAATATGTTTTTGTGATTGCAGTCTCTAATAAAAAATGATTTCCCTACGTCAATCAAAACCTTATTTTTATAAACTAAAAAGAAGCGTACACCTAACTTGTATTCTTTACTATTGCACTAATTTGATGTAACAGCTTAAAACAAACCCAAGTTAAGGAAACCTTGGGTCAAATCTCGCACGACAACGATACTGATAACGGCCACAACTTTTTTAAGAGTTCTCGTAGAGAGTCGAAATTTGCGTGACATATTGATCTTAAATGAAATTCTAATACTAACGTATTCCAAGTAACTAAAGCTCCGCTTAGACACCGGTCAATCTTCATGTATCATTCAATCGACCTTACGATCAATTCAATACGAAAACACCAAATTTCGTGCTTCATAAGCTGGTTTTTGAGTGTCGTTAAGAAAATAATTCTGATCTCTGAACATAGAGGTGAGAGGCATTTCATATACGCCCTCTTAAAGCGTTTTCAAAAAGGGAAATTTTCATAAAACTCGTGCGTATTTTAGTCAGTGCCGAATGTTAAAAGATCTTATTGGAAACTGCGACGACTATGTGGAATGACTATTAGTTCCTAAAAATCTACATGAATTATTAATTATGCTTAAGTTTATATATATTTTTTTTAATATTAAAACTTAGTAACCGACTGGGTAGTATCGCAGCTGACCAAACCAGGCACCTAGCTAGGCGCGTCACTCGCGTCGAGCGAGTCGCTTAGATCTTAGCAATAAGCGAGGCTCTTTGCAGTGTGGCCATGGCCTATGTGCTCTTAGTATAGGATCAGAGTATACAACGACCTTCACCGAACTGGTTAATGGATGAAATGTATTTTATATTACATTAAATATGATAAAAAATATAGGTATTGCAAGTGGGCTGACTAAAAAAATCAGTCCAGAATATGATGAATTAAAAAAAATAACTTTTCAGTATCAGAGATTTGGTTCATAAACAAATGACATACCTACCAATCAAAAGTATGCCTATAGAATATTCAAACGATGGGTTGACTATTTTTTCCCGTCATAACTTTTAGGTAGGCAGATATAAACCGGTAAATCGATTTTCTAAACTTTTTTACTTTAATATCACGTAAAATACACAAATTATATAATTAATATACATTAGTGGACATATAATTAGAAACAGTACATAAAACTTGGGTAAACAGAATGAACTATCGTTATGAGTAAACAATATATAGATTAAATCACTATTAACTATGCCAGAATATAGCCAATGAGTTAAAAAACTTATAAAATAAAAAATAAAAAAATCTGTTCTCTATTTAATTATTAACCTTTTGAACGCCTTACGTCAAATTCAAATGCGTCACTCACAAGCCAAACGTGTATTAAAAGTTATGCAAAATTTAATTCAATCCATACGTAATAACATCTCTATTAAACTGTACGTGTGACCTATTATAATGGTCGGTGGCGTTGTAGGCACGACAGCTCATGACCACTTTAGTGGTCGTTGGCGTTCAAAGGGTTAAAAGAGTTTAAATATCATGATAGGGTAAGCGTACCAGTGAATGAACCCTTAAGGAGATTTTCAACTTTAAAAAATCATTGTACTTAAATAGAGAAAGGGACCGTCAAATATACTGTCGTTATAAGTCAAGCAAGTATTCTTGTTTGAATTTATGACATTTGTTTTACAATGGTATAGCGTAATTTAAAGTTATAGTAATTTTAAGCCGAAGACACCGCAAAACACCAGTGAATGAACACAATTTCCTAGTGAATGAACAAATGAAACCAGTGAATGAACAATGTTTTATTGTTTATTGATTTAGTTTTATTAAAATGGGTTTAACAGTTTTTTCTTATTCATGTGAGTTAACATGATTAAATATTATGCTGACCTCAAATTGAGACCTTCAGGTATTTGAGTTATAAATGTAATTATTAGAAAATAAATAATTCAAGTAATAAAATAGGTAGTCAGCCTTTGAATACTATTCTTAATTAGGTATAATTCTCATCCTTATATTCTAATAAAGTTATTTATAGCAAAAATAGTAGTCTTAGGACGGTTTGACCTTGCCAAAAGCAAGGCCATGTGAAAATTATAGTGGTTGTTATTTAAAAACCACTACAAAAGTACAATGATTAGGTAGGTATATTCCAGAAATAATTTTGTAAATCGGTGCAGTAGTTTTTGATATATACCGGTCAAACAGAGAATGTCCTTTTATCTGAAGTCGGTTAAAACGTGACATTTTACTACTGAGTATTCATAAAATAATGATCGTTCATTAACTGGCTCATAGATTGTATTAGAAACCAGTGAATGAACTCCCATTTAAGATTTTGTTCGAATACTGGCCACATGACTTACAATCAATTAACGTCTATGTTACTCAAAATAAACTTTGATACGATAGTTAAATCGCACAATATTGCAAAATCAAAAATTCACTCGGTTCTAGTTAATGAACACCGGGGTTCATTCATTGGTTTTAGCGGTTTCAGTGATCTAGTTATAAAACATTTGCTTAAAATCGGTATTTTGAAAGAAAGGCACATAATATGATATTTAAATAGAAAAAATGTATCCTTTAGACTTAAAACATAAACACATACTTAATCGTAGTTGCTTGGTACGAGTACAGTATCACATAAAACACAATGTGACAAACCAGACTCCTTAATACCGCCCCATACAGCAAAAACACGTCTGCGACACGTCCGCTTTAGATGTCCGCCGTGTTGCAACTAAAGCACCTGAGTTGAAGTTAATGTTACCATGATGTTACTAGTAATGTTGCCAATCTAAAAAAAAATACTTTGTATTGTAGAAGTTTAAAGAATCCTTGTTTTGCGAAAAAAAGTTCATTTCGTTCATTCACTAACACTGTTCATTCACTGGTACGCTTACCCTAGTTGAATTTCTAACAAATAGGACAAAGGATAGGACAATTGATTCTAACAAATAATAGCGCTTTAAAGCTTAATATTTCAGAAACGGATACCTGGATCGTAATATGGTTTTCAAAAACGCACAATATTTTTGAAAGACCTATTCAACGATACCCCACACGATGGGGTAGACGACAAAAAAATACATTACGTCCCACGTTACGTGCAGGGGAGGTACCCTAAAAAAATATTTTATTTTACATTTTATTGTAGCACTTGGGCGAGACTAATATTCTTACCAAATTACAGCTTTATAGTACTAAGAGTCTGCGCTAGGCTGCGAACGGACGGACGGAGTTTGCCTACGGAACCCTAAAAAAAACTTTTTGTAGTTTCGGCGGCAATTAAAAGTCAATTCGGAATTACGTGAATAATAAGTTTTCTTAAAAATGGGTAAAAAATAAGAGTTGCGACGAGTCAAATAGGCAATTAATTGTTAAATTACACTTAGATCAAAAGTGGACTTAAGTATAGAAGAATTGCTAATCATCGAGATACTGAAAAGAACAACGTCCACCGAAAACGTCTCCCCGGGAAGATTTGTAAATAAATGAGATTAGAAATGAAGTTTTTTCACCTGATTGATTACCCAAAGAACATTTTCTCAAAACTGGTACGCCACAGATTAGTGGAAGCTAAATTTTTCGGGAGGGTTTCTCGAAAGGTACCGCTTCTTACCAAGCAACACCGTGAGAAGCGATTATTATTTGCAAAGAAATATCTTTACTGGGCCGTACGAGAATGGCAAAAGTGTTATTCTCGGATGAGAAACAAAAATAAATATGGTGAATTCAGACGGCAAACGCTACGTTAGACGTCCAATAAACCATGCTTTTGATTATAAATACACGAGGAGCATAGTCAAACACGGCGGTGGTACTGCAAATGACGTTTAGTCGTTTGTACGTAACTAAATATCTAAGTGGTAGTTTTAAACTCGGATATTTTTGTTATTTTTAATGAATTATAACTTAAGTTACTAAAGATATTCTATGCATTTTGTTGTTTTATTTCCAAAATCATTTTTTTTACGGCAACGTTCCTTGTATTTATAATGTGAATGAAATACGTTGCAAGTGTTTCTGATTACAGGGAAGTTTTTTTATCAGTGCACAAATTTTAACATATGATTTTGTATCGTTAATATTACGACAAAAAACGAGTTAATTTGTTTTTTGCAAGTTTTCTCTCTTTTACCTTCTCGTGTGGACACAAAGTCACACTAGAAATGATGACATGGGTTGTAAAGCTGTAGGTACGAGATACACTGTATTAATATACGAAATTTGAAATTTCATGTACAGCTTATCAGACAACACCTACTGATATTCTAAATTTGAAATTTCATTTATTAACTTGCCAACACTCCCTCTCCTCGCGCCCTTGCATTAGAGGGTCCATGAATATCGTTAAGTTAGTGGAATCATTGAATCGGCAATATCTCTAATATTTTTTAAGCTGGACTAAAAATGACAACATGTCTTATTGATTAACAATAGCGAAGCGAATATTAAAAATTGTGCACCTATTAAAAATTACCCTGTATGTCCACCACTATATATATATATATAATAAAATATTCTGGTCTATTTTTTTTCAGTCAACTCCCTTGCAATATATTTTGGTTAATTTAATATAAAATTATTTTATTCATTAACCAGTTTGGTGAAGGTCGTTGTGTACTCAGATCTTGGACTAACTCGACGCCCGGCTGACCCGGGACAGTCCGAATTGGTCAAAATATTAATGGTCATATAGGCTATTAAATCATTAATTACCCAAATCAGTATAGTGCAATAGTAAGCCATGACTTTACGCCGTGCTGTTGATAAATCCTCCACTCTTTATAGTTTTTGTTTTCTAATTTACTAAAAACACGCTTGATTTTTGTCTATTTGAAAGAACTTTATTGTTTGTATAAAATAATGTATCTTGTTTCTTAGTTCAAAAAAAATAAACATTTTACCTAGCTAAGGTCAGTTCGTGTTAATTTTTGGATACAAACCTCAAGTGTTCTGCCCATATAAAATAAATAGAGTTTGGAGTTCTGCCACGGGTTCTGCCATGTTCATAAATTAACAAAAACACCCAAAGTTTAAGCTAACATATTTATAGAAAACTGAAAACATGTCGATATTTTGTTTGCGTTATGAATTTAAATAATTTAATTGTTTCTTGTAGTTGTTTAGTTTGAGTTCTAAACGAATTAGTTTACACTGCCTGCCATGCATTTGTCCTCAGTTATTTCTTTTACAAGGTTGTCTGGAAGAGATCGCTATTTAGCGGTAAGACCGCCTGTTGTATACCTATGATTTAAATGTACTGTTCCATGTTCTGTATATTTTTTATTTTTTTTTGTGTTCAATAAAGACAGTATTGTATGGCTATGGGTAGGTTGAAAGCCTCTATTTTGAATTTAATTAAGGCAGGCAGAACATATATATACAAAAATAGTGGATACCCGAACTTTTGCAAGGTAGGTTGACTTAATACATCTAATTTATCTCGACTACAGTCAACATCCCTATTATGTTATATCCCTATTATAATAATAATATATTAGGTGCAAAGAAACGGTGGGCATGCACATGTCTAAATAAAACAATATTTTCTAAATAATTTATGCTACTTCTTTTTGGTATTGTTTAGCGTACAGAACAAATTTTTCAAAATTGTATTTTTTGCCGTAAATTGTTAACATGAACATGGTTGTCATTTAATGATTTACATTTTCTCTCTTGGTCTGTTGGTATCTCTCAGTAACTGCTTATACGCCTTAAACCGCCACAGTAAAGCTTAGATACTAAGATACGCGTAATAAACTAATAACATAACATAACATATCACCAATGTAATGAGTAAAATGTGAATTTATCGGACATGCACTTTAGAATAGAAGACAGCGGCACCAAAACTACGTCATTTCGCAAGAAAATAACAAGGTACTTTTATTTAGAGCGCTTCTATATTCTACGGATATAAATTAGAAAATAAATAAATAATTAGTTTTCTTTGTTGGAATCACGTGGTCTTGAGTCACTGGCTCCTGTTAAATAAGAACTGTAATCATAATACTGTGTACCTACTTTAATATATGGATTTACTAAATTCAGCGTTTTAATGGCACCCTTATTAGTTACAGAAAATGAGCTGCAAACCCCATTCGAATTTAACAAGAATTTAACATTAGCAGTAACGTTTTCAGTAAACGACAATAACGACACCTATACTGAGGCAAGTGATGTTTTTACGATTTTTGGTTTTTGCATTTTTATGACTATAATACTCTTACTTATTTACCTTCCACAAAAATTTAGTGCTGAAATTCCTACTACTTTCTGAAATAAAGTGACGTAAGTATAGAAATGCAAGTAACACTATTTTGGAAATCGGTACGTTGTATACTGAGTCAAGTCGCTTGCACCACAGAACGAGGGACTGATTCCGTGGAGGGGTTGCGTGTGCGAGGTACTCTGTGTGCTCAAAAACCATTCATATGCAAGCTGACGTTGGCTCAGTATCATGCGCGCGTCTGTGTTGACGCGATATTCGTATATAATGACCTACTACGTCTGATTTTTAGAGATCCGTACCCAAAGGGTAAACATGGTACCCTATTACTAAGACTCCACTGTCCGTCTGTCTGTCTGTCTGTCGGTCTGTCTGTCTGTCACCAGACTGTATCTCATGAACCGTGATAGGTAGACAGTTGAAAATTTCACAGATGATGTATTTATAGTACGAGTATTTATAGGGAATAGTACTGTTAGGCGATGAGCTTGCAACCTGTCATTATTTATACAGTAAACTTCTTGACCTGATTGTGTAAAATGTGGTTACAAAATTATAAACAAGTCTTTTTAGAGTTGTTGGTATTTCTGTAGCTCTGCCTACCCCTCTCTGGGAATAAAGGTGTGAGGTGTGATATGTATGTGCATATATTATGTATTTCTGTTGCCGCTATAACAATAAAACAAATATGTAAGGTGGGCTCCCATACCTACAACAAACGTGTTCTTTTTGCCGTTTTTTGCTCGATACCTATTAATAACTTCTTCTTTAAATGTGTGTGTAAGCCACACAATATATACACTATTTTCATAGCTCAACTTTGTGTTTTATGAAAATCGGCACTTTCAGCCCCGCTAAAAAAACATTTTTAACACAGTTGCTCAAAAAGTGATACTTTTCGTAGCTGTATATCGTGCGGAAAGTTGGATATTACGCACTAGTGCGATATAGTTTTCCATTTTTTTTAAATATAATTTTGTTTCAACTTCCAAGCCGTGCATCCAACCAAAGAGTTTGCATGTTCAACCACTTTTTGATTACGTCACTTAGCATTGAGACTATACATAGGTAATATAAGTAATTTAAAATATTAAAATTAAATACAAGGGTGGATCAACTTTTCGTTGTTGTTATTCTGTCCCGTAAGCCAGGAGACAACAGTGATAGAGTTCCTTAGAAAAATGGTTATAATATACACTACTAATACGCTTGGAAGAAAACCCATAAAAGAATGGGCTTGTAATTGCCACAAAAGCCGATGTTTGCTGGATTTATATACTTTAAAATCGTGGTTTTAAAGAGTGACCCAGGAGACGTCACCATGGCAACGAGCTACAAAGAAAAGTTGATTGACCCACAAACATACATACACACGTAAAATGTAAGAGGTAATATTTAAAAAAAAACAGCTCTAATCAAGATGGGTAGTATTACGAATGATTAGATAGTTGCGTATTAAGGTGAATTCACTTTACACCATGCCGAAACCGGGCCCAGCCCAGTACGGCGTAATGTGAATCCACTTTTATGCATTACCGCTGGTTAATAGAGAATTATACTTTTTGATTTTTAAATATAGGTAATTAAATTACTGTGACTTTTTTTTACTTGGCTGAATGGTCACAACCGTTGCCATTTCATAAAGTCCGTGTCAATTAAAAGTAAAATTGTCTCTTGTAATAGTTTTATTTACTGATTTATTATTGTTTCATGGATATTTTTTCGCAAATGTATTAAAAAACGTCGTTTGATACACGTGCGGAACTGTCATTTTAACTCGTCCCGACTCTTGTCCCTCGCTTGCAGCTCGGGCCAAGATACTTCGGGACTCTTGTAAAATGACATACTTTCCGCACTTGTATCAAAATGTACTATTCTCTAGTTTTTATATTACCACTTTATTGGCGTGACTAAATTCATATCAAATTACAGCTTTCTAGTAGGTACTAAGTCTCTGAGCTAGGCTGCGGACGGACATGGCGCAACTATAAGGGTTCCTAGTTTGACTACGGAACCCTAAAAATGGAAGAATACAAGTTGTAAAATATGGGGTGGCTCTTGCGTTTCGTTCAAATTTCAACAAATTTACGAATCTGTTTTTTTTCGTTTTTTTTTTTTTTAAATTAAAAGTTTTATGTTTTTAAAAACATTATAAACCAGTGTGAGGCACGTTTGTAACTTAAGTAAATTCACAATAAAGTGACAGAATGTAATGAACCCTAAGAGGGTGATGAAAACCGCATAGAAGGTTATGATTTATGAATTAAGATTGGAAGGTAATGGAAACCGTATGGAAGGTAGACTAGGCTTGTAAGGTAATGATATTGGAGTGAAAGTATGATCATATATTGGAAAATGAAAATAACAATAAGATTGGATATGTTCAATGGATTAAAAAAGACAAATTCATTAGGACTCATGTTTAAACAGCCTTTGAAAAACGTAAATTAACTATTAATCAAAAACAAAAATACATAACGTAATTAACGTTTCTGTTTTTTAATAATTCCTCTCTTAAAGAATTCATTCTTAACTGCTGCAACACGGCTGTTTACATCCTCTTCACAAATGTTGTGTAGTTCCCACTTATCTATTCTACTGCTAACGTTTTTCTAATAGCAAATCATAATTTGCTTATGTTGCTTGTGTGCCTTTTCTACCACATTTAATATGCAGTAACATAACAATTCAATACAAGGATCACGGTAAACTAACATGAATAGCTTAAAATAAATACTTATCAATAAGACGCAGGATGGCGAAGAACTTTGATTGATGCCAAATTTCTCTGCGTGCAACAATATCGAACTTGTTTTTTTACAGAGGCGACTAGCGTCCGTTCGCTTAGAGTTGTGGCACAGAATAGTTGTTCTTTCTGTTCAGAAGTTGTGGCGCGTCTCTGAGCGAGCGGGAGGCGCGCGGTACCTACGTTGATACCGCCGTTAGGTGTCCACAGGTTACTCAAAACTTACACGTTCTTCATCGAAATGGGGAATTGGATCATACGGGTCATACACAGATTTAGGTTAGCTTCTTTTCTGTGGACACGCCGGAACGATTTTTTTATATGATATGTCTAAAACAGTCCTGACGCTGTTTATGCGGGAATGGGCATAGCCAGAAAATTAGACATAGAAACGTTAACTTCCGGCGTATCCACAGGAAAGACGCTAACCTAAATCTGTGTATGACCCAATTAGGTTTTAGATTTGACAAAACTAAAAACTTTATTCTTTCAGGGTTACTACGGTAAGTATTTAAAATGAATCAACCCGAATTATATATTGTTTATTTGATGCTTAACGTGATAAAACGGCAGTAATGGTAATTACTTAGAAAACTAGAGCATAAAAAATATCAAAGCCTCTGAGTACTCGTTGGAAACAGGAGGGGGATGAGATTTTGGCATGTTTTTTTCCTATTTACGCTTTAATAAAGACTAAAATCTAATAAAGATCTGTAATAAATAGTATTAAATAGGTAACCACGGATACTGTTAACATAATCTCGTCTGTCAAGGTGCCTCGGCAAGTAACGCCGTAGCAGACTTCTTTAATACGTAGGTATTAAAGAACCATCCCAGTATAGGTACTCGTAGAGTACCTATACTGGGATGGTTTAATAATGGTATGATTTAGTCGAATTTTACTTTTTAAGAATACTCCTGTGAATACTTTTAGTGTCGAAAACATTGTAAACCGATATGGAAACCAGTACACAGTACTTACTTGAAATGTTAGTAATCTGTACAAATTATTTTATCAAGTTCGGGTACTACGGATGCTGCTCACATAATCTCTTCAGAAGAATCTGCCAACCTTGGCAGAAGAGATTATGTGAGCAGCATCAGCAGTTTTGGCAAGAAAGCCGTGGCAGACTTAGGTACCAATATATTCTTAAACTGGAGGTTAATTGATACCTAGATACCTACTCGTACGTACTACTAAATTTGTTTTATAAACGGTATCAAATTAGTAAAATTAAATTAGAGGTCCCGATTCCCGATGGCCACATTTGGGAGTCTGCCAGGCACATCCGCCAAAAAAAATAGCTGACATTTCAACTTCCTATTTTCTACCAATAAGTTCCCGACTGATGAAGTACCTAATAGTACATTATTGCCTAGGTTCGGAAAGTAGGGGTTTATACCGTGCCCCCAGATACTTAAGCCTCTATACCTAGTTTTGATCGATCATTTTTAAACTTAGAACGGCATCAACATCAACACGTCACAGAAGTTGAAACTCCATCTGACAATAACACCTGTGTTCGAGTTAAAGTGGTCAAACTCTGAACACGCCCACACACATCAGGTAGCCAATAGGGAGGTGTTGGCACGGGGGTGACATATCGCCCCGCCTACTACCCCATCCACCCATTTTGCTCGCCTTGACAAACGCTGACAACATTCGTGTGACAGCGCCTTTCGAAGACACCTAATTGGTAAGTGTTCATTTATCATAATTATCATACTTAGTTTTTAAGGGTAGTTTTGAAGTTTTTTTAATAAGTTTTATATTAAATAACATACATTTAAATGGTGTTAAAATGCATACCTATTAAACTTTTCCAAAAAATAAGTAGGTACGTGTCATTATTATTTAAATATGATTTGGGCATATAGAGCGCTACGAACGGACTAGAGTCAGTTTGACGAGTAAGCATGACGACTTTTCATACAAAAGTTTAAAAAAAAACGAGTTTATTCCCTCTAAAGTGTACGGCGCGCGGCGCGGCCGTAATACGTTTTTCTCCAAATAGTTAATTCTGGCGTAAACCTTTTGTGGTGAAATGGCTAAGCTACTGACCACTGTAATTCTAGTTGAATATTTTTGAGCAACTGCGAACGTTTTGATAATAGGTATACTTGTATTATATTTAGTCTGTGATGCCGCTTCATTCCTTTAAGGTCCGATTATTTGATCAGGGCCTCTATTCTACTGCGTTAAAACGGTATTTTGTTTGCCGTGTTTTAGTAAGTACCGCTTATAAATGTCATATAACTGTATGTCTTATTATAACTGTCAAGTTATCAAAACTTTGACAATACCTACGGAAACACGTCAAAGACGATATCTGTACCTATTACCGTGTAGAATCTCAGCCCTGGGCATCTATTCTACTGGGTTAAAACGATATTGCCTTTGACGTGTTTCGGTATTTTTTTCAACTCGGCCGCCATTAGGTACTGTCAAGTAAAAAAACGTTGTCAATACGGAAACACGTCAAAGGTAATATCGTTTTTACCCAGTAGGTAGAATAGAGGCCCAGGGCCCAGGGCCTCTATTCTACTGGGGTAAAGAGAGCTATATTGCCGTGTTTCCCGCTCGTTCCCTAAAATCAGAACTGCAAAATACTATGTCGCCGATTTACCCGATTTCTGAAATATGTAATTCCCAAAATACCAGACTCGAAAATCGAAAATTTGACACTTTTCCTTGAGATTTAACCATTAACTAAGACTTTTAACAATTAGTTTAACTACTGATCAAATCAGTAGTTAAACTAATTGTTAAAATATCAGTAGTTAAACTAGTTTTAAAAAGATTTCCATTATTTTTTCGAATTTTAACCTTTAGTTGAGTTAATTACTGATCAAACAACAGGCCCTGACTACCAATTTCACCATAGGCCTACGATGTTAACCACTTAACAGACCATTAGAGCTTTTAGCAGTTGTAGTCAACGGCGGATTCCTGGGGGTCATGGGGGTCATGACCCCCTCTGCTGAGCTGGTTCCAGGACTTATGATGATGATGATGATGATGATGGGTGGGGACGCCCGGCTGGAACAGGCGGGCGGTCGATCAGTCTCCCGGTCATTCCGCCCTGTTCCCCTTGGTTGAGCCGTAGGTTACTGGCCCGGCGACGCTCCCATCCAGCATGGATCCCATCTTCCGGTTTTCCTACAGAACAAAAGTGCGTCCTGTAGGTTGATGCTTTTAAGTGCTTCTGACGATAGCTTGTCCTCTCCGAATGTGTGGTATCTCAGTGACGAGTACATGACGCACTCGGCTAGGACATGTTGGCTTGTTTCCTCTTTGCCGCAATGTGGGCATTGAGGATCTTGTTTAATGCCCATTACCGTTAGATGTCTGTTGAGCGGGCAATGCCCAGTCAGCAGACCAGTTAGTATGCTAAGATTGTACTTACCAAGATTAAGGAGGTACCTTGTCCTGTTTTGGTTTACCCTTCCTATCATGAGCTTGGATTGTCTGCACCCCTGTGTCGCAATCCATTCCTCATTCGTCTTTGTTTCTATTTTTCTTGCAATGATTCCCTTCGTTACAGTCGCAGATATTGGGAGCACTGGCTCGGGGCCTAGGTACCTACTGTTGGTCCGCTCCTGCTCTTGCTAGTTCGTCTGCTATCTCGTTTCCTGCAGCTCCACTGTGCCCCGGTACCCATGCCAGTGTAATTTGGGATGTGTTGCCAAGGGTATTTAATTCATTTCTGAACTCCTCCACTAGTGCTGATTTGACCTCTGGGTTGTCTAGTGCTTTAAGTGCTGCTTGACTGTCTGAATATATTAAGACATTCTCCCCTGTTGTGTTTCTTTTTTGCCTGAGGGCCTGAGTACATTTCATAATGGCATATATTTCTGCTTGGAACACACTAGTAAAGCCGCCTAATGGTAATGTCGTATGTTCCTCAGACTTTTGGTTGTATATGCCAGCCCCCGCTCTTTTAGTTGATGATTTCGAGGACCCGTCAGTGAAGGATGTGGTTTTGGGCTCCAGCACTTCCTGTTCCCAGTTGTCTCTTTCTCCTATGTGGATTCTGTATTTCTTGTCGAAGATCTTTCTTTTCCTGATTAGATCATTGTTAAGCATGATCATGTCCATGTTTATCATTGACTTTTTCTGGATGCTTGCGTGTCTCTTGTCCATCTCGGATCCTATCCACTCTCTACTCATTTTAATTCTATACCATTGTTCTGTGGCTCTTTTTTCCACCTCAAGATGTACGGGGTTCAGTCCCAGCATTATCTCCAGGGCTTGTGTCGGTGCCGTTCTCATTGCCCCGGTTGTCATTAGACATGCCAGTCTCTGGACCTTTGTCAGGTCTTTCCTTTGTTCTTTTATTGCCGCTCTATGCCACCAGACTAGAGCTCCATATAGGAGTCTGGGTAAGATCACTGCCTTATACACCGTGTTTTTTTTGATTTACGATAACTTCGGCATATTGTTAGGTACACGTATAGAAACCACGTGGTACATTAGATTTCAAAATATTGCAAAAAAAAAAAAAAAATTGTTTAGAACAAAGTAATTAAATGTTGTGTCTTCAATCATTCTAAAAGGGTCTTTAGAGTTAACTCATAGTTAGTGTCAAATAAGTCAAGTCAGCGTGACATACACACACACAAGTAAAGATAACACTTGACAGGTGCACGACCTAACAATTGAAAACTCTTTACTCATAATAGGTAATTAAAAGAAAATTGTTAGGTATCAATTAAGAGCCTTTTACATTAGTTTAACGTGATTAACTGATTAATTTTAATAATTGAATATCTTTATAACCGTACGAGTTATCATATGTCTGTCTTCGGGAAATTAGCTTAATTTGACTTGAAGAACGTGCCCTTAAAGTTATCGTAAAACAAAAAAAACACGGTGTATATCCATTGCATTACTAGTGGTCTTAGTCCCCATTTCCTGCCTATCGCTTTCCTGCATTGCCATAGTGATATTACGGCCTTCCTGCATTGTTCCTTTACATGTGTCTTGTATAGCAACTTGCTGTCTAGTATTACTCCCAGGTATTTTACTTCCTTTATTGTCTCTATCTCTTCACCTTTGATCTTGATGGGTGTTAGGATAGGTATCTTCCTCTTATTGGTAAAGATAACTATTTTAGTCACTAGGACCTTTACGCTAAGCTAAAAAAAAAATGTACATTTATTTATACACCCACCACTGATGGCCACCAGAACTCCTCAACGGTACCTAAGTATTTCAAGGGTGACGATAACATATCTCGATTAAATTAGTTCAGCGAGTATGACGAAGCAATTTCAAATGGTATATATATTCGCGCGGCGTTGCTTGTTTCTTATTAATTGAGATGTGGGACGACATAACAGTATTATTTTATTATGATCACTAAAAGGTATATACGAGGGGCGGCTGAAAAGTTCTAAGCCTAAGGTATTTTTAGGTTGTATATGTAATTATGGTACCGGCCACTAGTAAGACCATTTAAAAACAAATACCTAATGTAAAAAAAAAAATACGTCATTACAATTATAACTTCTCGAGATATTCAACGATTAATAGTATCATGTCTGAATTATCATTGCATATTACGAAAATCTAGCACCGGGCTGTGATTAAGTTCCTCGCAAAAAGTAAAAATGCATGCATTTTTCAACAAATGGCTGCTATTTATGGTATCTCTGGGCCTTCCTATGCTACAGTTAAAAAGTGCAGTAGCCTATTTAAACAAGGACGAGAGTCGATTGAAGACGACCCCCGCTCAGGACGACCAGTATCGGTAGTGACCGAGCAAAATGTCGCTAAAGTGAATAATTAAGATGTGTCAATTAGCTGAGGCCTTGGGCATTAGCAAGGAGCGGAGAAATCCTTCAACTTCTCAGGCGTTTTCAGACTGGTGCGGAGATAGTTTCAACGAAATTTGCTCCAGGATAGTAACCGTTGATGAAACATGGGTCAGACAGTATGATCCTGAATGTAAGTCGGAGTCCATGCAGTGGATTGAGAAAGGTGAAAGGCCGCCGAAGAAGTTTAAAGTGCAAAGATCGGCCTCTAAGCTAACGGCTACGGAGTTTTGGGACGCGGATAGAATTCTTTTAACAGATTTTTAT
Organism: Acleris holmiana; assembly: GCA_949316455.1. NCBI lineage: Eukaryota > Metazoa > Arthropoda > Insecta > Lepidoptera > Tortricidae > Acleris > Acleris holmiana. The sequence continues at coordinate 73,396,401 of OX438762.1, read as the reverse complement.
TTTTATTAAAAGGCTCAATAATCAATGCAACTTACTATTCTGAGTTATTGAGACAGGAGCGTCAAGCCTTACTTGAAAAAAGAAGCGGCATAATCAGTAATGGCGTTTTGTTTTTGCAAGACAACGCCCCCGTTCGTACCGCGCGTGTTGCAAGACTAGCTCAGAAGGAAATCGGCTTCGAAGAAATTAACCACCCTCCGTATAGTCCAGATTTAGCCCTTAGCGACTATTTTCTGCTCAGTAATTTAAAGAAAGACGTAAGAGGAAAGCGATTTGGAAGTGATAAAGAAATGAAGGCGGCAGTGGAAGAGCATTTTCAAGGCCAAAGCAAAGAATATTTTTAAACGGCATAAAAGTATTATATAATAAATATAAGAAATGCATCGAATTAGAGAGGGAATACATTAACAAAAAAAAATAAAAAATTCTAAATTGATTTTTTCCACCTTAGGCTTAGAACTTTTCAGCCGCCCCTCGTAGGCCCACTGCAGAACCTTACCTGTCCATTCCTATTGGCCCAAACAAACTTATTACTTAAACAATTATTGATGTGCCTCCTTGTAGGCTTTTTACGTCGAAAATAAGACTTGCTAAATGAAGTTTCCTACGAGTTTCATTAGCTGTTTTTGCAACAGGCAGGTAAACAATTCGGAGTGAGTTAGTTTTCCTGTACTTGAAATGCTAACTTAAAGATTTACTAATCATTTACGAAAAAAATAAGTACACAGATCCTAGTCGCTTTAAACTTATAGCACCCCTCTGTTTGCGTCGAGGGTTAAACATATTTGTAAAATACCACTAATAATACGCACGCTATTAGTTCCTAGTTACGTCCAGGTACTTCAAGAATTCTTACCTCACTCGGGGACATTTACCTTAATTACTAAAATCGTTAGATTTTTTGTAATTTATAGTAGATTGTTCAACAAGGGACTAAAGTAAGCCTTTATGACCCGAGATATTTGCCCATCCGAGCAAAGCGAGGGTAGATGAAGTTCGAGTGTCATTATGGCTTTTAATTTAGTCTTGAGTTAAACACTCTACCTTTCACTTCGATTGCGAATTATGTCAACTTCATGTTGGTTTTGCATAGTAGTTTTGAGCATAGAATATTATACTTTTTCGCGGCTTTTTTTTGCATTTTATCCTTATAGGAAAGGCAAAGAACATAGGTGGTAGGTACAGCCTAATCATAGTCATCATAGTTCTTTCTAATTAGTTTTTAGTGACTAACACTTTAGGGGCCCTAGCCAAGATGAAAACGCTCCTAACGTTTTTCTTTTCTATCGCTCAAAATGTATGGGATGACAGTCGACCACGTGCTTTATCGAAACGCACGAGAATGTAAGACCCGGTTACAATCTATAAGTAGAGTTTTTAGGGTAACCCTAAAAAATCTCGCCATCGGATACATAAAGTGTTATTTTCGCTAGATCTACGTGTCGCCCCCCACACGGGCCCCTATAGCCAAAACAGTAAAAAATAAAAAGATAAGTATCTTTAATGAAAGAACAATAACCAACTTAAATGGAAGACTATCACGAGTTTCACGACTAAGTAGACTTGATTGGTTCCTGAGATATAGGCGGTTAAACGTTCATACCTATTAAAAATCATCTAAGACAGCAACAGCACCAAAAATAACTTTGAATAGATATTTGTTGTGTTTTGAAATAGCTTTATGTGTTTGTAGTAACGGCTTCGGCACCCTACACCGAGCGTACTCCGACGTGCTCTTGTTTGGTTTTTAGGGTTCCCTAGTCAAACTAGGAACCCGGCGAAACTAAAAGGGTACTATGGTCGTCCGTCCGTCCACAGCCTAACTCAGAAACTCTTAGTACAAGAAAACGGTAATTTGGCATGAATACAAATAGTAGTCACGCCAAAAAAGTATTGTAATAAAATCTTGAGTTTTTTTTTACATTTAACGTGCGAATGTTTTTTTTTCTCGCCTACCCCATAGTGTGGGGTGTCGTTGGATAGGTCTTACAAAAATATTGCGAGTGTGTAAAACCAATTTTTTGAGGAAGTGATCTGTTTATGAAATATTAAGCTTTAAAGACCCCTGTGTCTATAGTACCATTGATTTGTACCATCAATGGTACAAGTGATACTACTATGTGTCCTTAGTACCATCAATGGTACTACCGATACTAGCACGTGTCGCTAGTACCATTGCGTTAAGAGTCCAGTTTCCCCCCCTACAGCCGAAAAGCGCATTAAACGAATTTAAAAGAAAAATGATCACAACCTAAGTTCAGTAACCATCATTGGTTCTTGAGACAGAACCGATTAAAGTGTTTATACCTACTAAAATTACATTAAATAGAAAATTATTTAATATTTGCTGTTTTTTGTGTTTGTAGTAGTTAACGGCTTCGGAACCCTACACTGAGCATGGTCCAACATGCTCTTGCCCCTTTTTTGTTACTACGAATACTACAATTGCGCAAGCTTTTCGAACTTAGTTCTTTCTTCTTTTTTTATTAAATGGCGGTCCACACAGTGATTTCGCCAATGTCAAGTGAATAGAGTAAATCAGTAAACAGAATAAATCAAAAGTAAAAGCCGGGCATTTTTCAATTGGCCATCTTCCCTCCCCGAAGGTTACCGGACGAACTTAGTTTACTGGATGGCCCACAGAATAAGAACTAAAGGCATAGAAGGAGCGATAAAGTTAAAGGCAACATACAGGTAGCTGATATGCACAGTCTTATTGGGAGCTACAGCTACGCTAAAATGTCATGGTCGTACACTGTTGCACACTTTTGCATATATAAACAACGTTTATGTGTGCAGATATTGTTTAGATTATTTGCAGTAGGAAGGGAAAAGATGCAACACGAATATTTGGGCTAATACCGCCAAGTGGAATGCCAGCATTACGTAAACAAATTGCGCAGACTCAAACCTGGTGCAGTGCTCACCCTTAGCTAATGTCCCCACTCAAACGCTTTTGTGAGATTTAGTCATGGTTTATAACAAAACTGAAAAACACACTCACTAGCCGATTCAGCGTACCTACAGTACCAGCAAATAATATATTATATTTGTACTTGCATCTCATACGAATACCTACAAATGTGACTCACCAAAATTGACAACCAATCAAGAACTTATTGACCAATTGTATTGCTTTTATTTATTTCGTTAGCTGATTAAATAAGGTTCAAAATGGTATGAAACAAATGTTTGTTCATATCGTAGTTTGAAAAAGGTAATAGTAGAATATGTCATATTTTTATAGAACTTCAAAATATGTCGATATCTATAGTATTGTTTTGTCCGTCCCTGGTGTAAATTGAGTTAGTCTGTGATTTTAAGATCACAATATATTTTTTTTCTATTTTTTATATACCTTTTAATATTTTTATGTCCTAAAATTTGCCTTTTTATCTCGCTATTTTCCGTATATAATTGGCATAACTTTTAAACTATTATAGATACAACAATTATACTTAAAGTCGTTTTTATTCACTATAAATTAATGAACAATTTAAGCTTATAACTTACTTATACCAATTATAAAAGGAAAAGAGCGAGATAAAAAGGCAAATTTTAGGACAAAAATATTAAAAGTAAGTTAAAAAATAGATAAAAAAATATTGTGATCTTAAGATCACAGACTAACTCAATTTACACCATGATTCTTTTTTTCATAAAATATACATAGCTGTTTTTATAATAAAATTAAGAATTAAAAAAAAACTAAGAAAATCCATTTGTTTATAACAAATTGTTTATTAAATAAACAAATAAAACATGAAAAAAAATATGTAGAATCTTTTAGGACAATACAACTTATGATTTTTAGAGAAAAAGTGGTTACTTAATATTTATATTTAGTGGTAAAAAACGATTTAATTAAGAAATGCATTTCATAGCAATATTTTTTTTAAAGGAATCATTTTTTTTCTTAAAAATCATTATTTATATCGACAAGTAGATTAGGAAATAAAAATTGTTGATTATCTTATAAACAATGCATTTGTTTATAACAATTATTTAAACAATCGCGTTAAAAAAAAAAAATATTTTCATGTAACTTTTACCCATTAGAAATCATAAAATTTGAAAAATATGAAACAAAAATTTTATTTCATTACTTTTATGCAGTTTTTTGTTTTTTTAATGATTTCGATTGTTAATAAAAAAGTGGAAAATTAACATTTTTGAATTTATCTAACGGGGATTTATTTTAATGCCTTTTAAGAATAACTCCACGATGAAATCCTAGGGTTGAGTTTAATAATAATCAGGTTTTTTCTGTTAACATTCTATTCAGAAAAAGTTGTTAATTAACTAATGCATAACTAATAGAAAAATGGGAATAAACATTTTTCGCCGACGGATTATTGTTTATTTATATATGCCAATAGTACTTAATTTTTTTTTATTCTTTAATATTCAGATTTAATATGTTAAAATGATTTTTATTGTTACCGTGTCCGAGTGACAAATCGCGAGCGGAAGCCAGACTACCCGCTTTTAGCGCTATTTTCATGGCTCCGTAATAATTATAAATATTAATGATACAGTTCCGGGAGGCAGGACTTTTTTTTAGGAAATTTCCTCTTTTCAGATTTTTTTTCAAATTTCGAATATCCTTGATAGTTTTTGAGATATTAAAAAAAACCAAACCCCTACTTTTTATTTATTGTTTACTTATAACTTATGCAATTTTCATCGGCCCCTTTTAAAACTTTTTCTTAAACTTTCTACATAATATTCCGAATCGAATGACAGCTTGATCGAAATTTTAGGAGACTATACAAAAATTTCACCTAAAAAGGTACAGTCGAGTTCAAAAGTATGTATACACTTTAGTACCTTGTCTATTTAACGTCATGTTTAAACTGCCATATGAAATTATCCAAGCGATTAAAGTGACAAGGTACTAAAGTGTATACATACTTTTGAACTTGACTGTACATGTTGACCAGACTAGTAGCTGTAGCTATAGAACTGTGTCATTTTGCCACACTGAATCCCAATAACACTGCATATCAGCTATATGTAATGCCATTGCCTTTTATTTTATTGCTCCTTCTATGCCTTCAGTGCTTATTCTGTTGGGTGTTCGGCTAGTTTTAGCAAGAACTGGACACTTATTTTTCTTTTTTAACTTGTTGAACATTCATATTGAAATTTTCGAGACTGGTATGGATCTGGCGCTTTCGTTTTAAGTCTCCTTCTATGCCTATAGTTCTTATTCTATGGGACGGACACAAAATGGCATGATTGGCTATGCTCTTGACCTTGACTTTTTTATGTTGGATGCCAGGTTTTAAAAAAACTAAATAAAGTATTTCAACTTTCACCTACACTACAGAACCGGCATACAGTGTTAATAATCGGTTAACTATACATTTAATTAGGGTCCGAACTATTATTCCACGGCGCGTGTAGCATATTGTAGGAATTATTAAAATTCAACCCATTATTATGGGAAGGGCACCGATTGCGTGCCGCGTCCAAAGTCAAAGGGCGAATGTGCCTCTATGACATTTGAATTTGAACCCCGACCCTCGCGGTGAGTAAGGCAAACATAAGCAACGCGGTCGTTTTAAGTACTTTAGGTACTATTCTGATTTTTAAACTTTTTTCATATTTACAAATAAGTATTCATTGCCTTTCCTATGAACTTTATATATTTTGATTACAATATAGGATAAATTTGAAAATATACTACTTGCTAGCTATCTACGCTATTTCTTTCCAAAGATTATTAATATTATTATAATATTAAAGATAAAAAAAAATATTTTTTATCATGTTATGAGACTCGTCTCAAGGAACCAGTCCTCCGTCTACGCTTAGCAGTGTATGTAAAAGTAGGTACTTACGCACTGTATAGTCAAGGGCATAAATATATGTATACGTTCCCAAGACGTCAAAAATATCTATACACCTTTATGCCACTGACAATATGGTCCGTGTATACATGTATTTGACGCGATGTCTGTATAGATATTAATGCCCTTGACTGTACATTTGCATTGTATCAATAAAAAACAAATTAGAGGAATGATCCGATTATCCAAAAAAACACTAATGACAAATGGCTGGGCTATATTAATTACAGTAGCTAGTCTTTCATAAAATCTAAAATAGATAAGCATGCAATGCAACAGTTCACGGAATCACCATACCTACCTATACTACTTTAGGCTTAGCGTTTATCGGCAAAGGTTAAGAGAAGGAAGAGACGAAACAAAGTGATATTAAAATCGATCGTGTACAATTATTTGTCTAGGTTTACTGTTTTTCTGTAACAAAAGCTTTTCGGGCGTTTACATCGTTAGTCACGTACACGTATGTAGACTCGCAGCTAACTATTATCCGGGGGTTCGACGCCACATACGGCGTAATTGTATTGCGACCCGCGACACGCCATGATTACAAAAACATGTCAGCATTTTGCCGACAATTAGTTATACGATATCGACGTGATTACGACTAAACACCGGCGCGTGGCCGGCACGCCACGAGGTATTCCGAAAAACATTAGTGCTAAATACCATCAGATAAATCTACAATATATTACATCTACACACTAGTTATGTTGTCATTGTATGATACCGAAATAAAGTATACTATAGCCGAGCATACAATTCAGAGAAATCTTGTTTACTTGTAGGTACTGTGAGTAATAGACATCGATAAACATAGATACGAGTAAATACATAATTTATCCAAAGCAGGAACAAATACTCGCGCTAATGTATGGCTAATTTCGTCACAAAACTGACAAAAGTTAACGTTTTTTAACTTTCCTTAACTAGGGTACACTTTATAATGAAAATGCCCATCAACTAGGCTAAACAATAATTTAGACCTACTACTTATTTCATTTAGGTGAATTCACATAAATAAATCCGTCCTACTCAAACTAGTAGTTACATAGAGGTTCTCTTTCACACATATGGAGAATAATTTACAGTCTCAAGTGTACCCTGTTTTTTAAGGGTTTCTTTAAAAGCAATATGTTTGCTAACAGTTAGTTCTCCGGGTCACCCTGTAGTTTCGAATTATGCAGGATTTTACTTACGGGAGAAACGTTAATTAATAAAACTGTCAACTTAATGCGAACTTCATCATCATCATCATCATCAGCCGCAAGACGTCCACTGCTAAACAAAGGCATTCCCCAAGGTTTTCCACAACAATCGGTCCTCTGCTGATGTCATCCAGCGGTTTCCCGCGACCTTTATCAGAAGGTCGGTTTACCTTGCGGAAGGCCTGCCCGCACATCGTCTCCCGGTTAGGTCGCCACTCTATGTAGAATCTTTCCTCTCCAACGGCCATCGGTTCTACGAGCAATGTGCCCTGCCCACACTTAAGGTTTGCAATTCGGTGAGGTATATCGGTTACCTACTTTGGTTTTCCTGCGGATCTCATTCCTGATTTGATCTCGCAAGGAGACACCCAGCATAGTTATTTCCATCGCCTTTTGAGTTAACTTGAGCCTTCTTATGAAGCCCATTGTAAGCGACCTTGTCTCGGATCCAAACGTCATCACTGGCAAGGCAACACACTAGTTAAATACGAGCCAAAAATAATTAAGAACACACTTTACAAACACTAAACACAATATAAAAACAATACTGTCCTGATCATCCACCTGCTACATCCTTTTCCTATCCTTACCTTCATTCTTCCATGTTTTTCTTGCCGTAGTCCATGTCGACATAATAATTGCCTTATGAAATTTCTTCTTGCTTAAATTTTGAACGTGAGCGCCTGTGCTCCGCGTTTACTTAATTAATTGTAAGGGTGCAACTCGCACCTCCTTTCTTCTTGTGCTGACCACGCAGCGATATTTTTGGTGTCAGCTCTTTATTTGTACGAGGCAACAAACAATGCACCTAAACCAAATGTGGGGGTGGTGGGGTGCTCTTCGATTAAACTTTATGTTTGAAATATAATATATTTTATTAAGGTGGTTGCTTATTTTATATAAAAACATTCTTATGTGCGTCTCGAGATTCTGTCTATATTTTTTTTTTCTTTTTTTTTTTATTATTAAATGGCGGTCCACACAGTGATTTCGCCAATGTCAAGTGAATAGAGTAAATCAGTAAACAGAATAAATCAAAAGTAAAAGCCGGGCATTTTTCAATCGGCCATCTTCCCTCCCCGAAGGTTACCGGAATCCGGGCATTTTTCAATCGGCCATCTTCCCTCCCCTCTATCTTATGAAGTTATGTTATGGCAGCAATGTCATCTCTATATGAATTCTCTGTGTTCCCATTTTAAACATCGGGCCATAGAGGCGACGTGGAGGTCTTCAACCTTTACAGTAACTTCAAAAAGAAGAATTTAGGTAATAACTTTGTTTCTAGGGACTTACTAATCACTAGAAGGTGATATAAATACGAGTAGATGATAAATCTCTCACAAGATCAATGTAAAGCTTCTCTTTGTTAAACTTATCTCAAACATTTGTATGCTTTAAAAAAATACAATAGAATGTAAAATGACTGAGCCACCACGTTGACTTATAACGGACAGGCAGAGGTCTGTTTTGAGTTCACAGTCCGTAGATAATGGCATAGGTAATAAGTTCCCCTCGGGAAATTCGTGGGAAAGAGCCCACGTGGGACAATTACTGGAAAGTCTCTGCGACGGAAACATATCGGTTACGCTGACAGTGGGGACGGTCTTACGAAAAATGTGTATGTAGGTATTGTACAGCCGGTCATCACAAAAGAGACCACACTCTATAAACTGTAGAATTACAAAGTGACGTCTCGAATAATAAAATTCACTGGTAAATAAAATAATAAAATTTACTGGTAGAAGGACGTTGTGCATCAGGGCCCGTCCGGATGGCGTCCACCATCTTACCCACCCTTAAACCTGCAGCCCAACAGCAGTGTTTCATTTTTATATTCTTGAGCGGGGGTTTAACCGGTGAAATCATGCTGTCCATCTAAGTCCTCAGGGTTGGCAGTACATTTGCAGTGTTGCAGGGTAGTGTACTTAAGTTAGAAAAACTCATTGGTACACGGTGACTGCGGGGGTTCGAACTAGGTACGTTACGATCACGAGTCGACCCCCTAAACCACTAGGCCACCGACGCTCTTTTAATACTAGACTAAAATTAATATTTAAGGGGGGCTCCCATACTACAAAAGTGATTTTTTCTCGACAATAATAACGGCAACAGGTAGACACTAGTTGTATACTAACTTTAAGAATAAATAATAAAATTAAAATAAAACAAATATTGAGGGTAGGGACTCGCAATTGTTTAACCTCAAATGTTGTTAGGTCAGACTAAATACTAAAACAGCGCGATAGTCGAATATCGAAATATCGAATTACCAATTCCTTATCTTATTAACCTTCCTATATTAATTAATTTTCAGAATAATTTAGCTGATCCGCATCATTTAAAACATAACTTTATCGCCGTGACTGTCTGTTGCCGAAGTTACTCGAATTTAAGGTTAAGTTGTCGTGAGACCGATATTGGAATAGAAGTTCAGTCAAGACTAGCGCATCAATAAAAGCGCGTGAACGAGTTGATATCAAACGCTCGTTTGTCGTCCCTCGGCGTAAGGATATATTAATATTTGAGCGCATAATGCGGCTGACTCGGAGCGTATTTGAATAATCAATCGACTATCAATGCGGCGTGTGACGCGGCGATATCTTTTCAAACTTATCCTTTCTGTGCTACATCATGCCATTTTGCAGATAATTTGATTGAGCCATTGTGGTGAGAATAAGGTGTTAGGTATGCGCATATTGTTTACCTAGTGTTCCGAGTGTTGATATATTTTGGAGTTTATCCCGTTGTAAAGGGCATGAGCTTGTGTAACAGTGATTTATCTATTTTATTTGCATCAAAATGTTAATATTTTAGCTTAATATTTTAATATGAATGTTACATATTATTATATTTATTTATAAAGGCGATGAAATAAGTAGTAACTAGTTGTTACGAGTACAATCTTTAGTACCATACCTACTTAATATGCCTATGGTTATTCTTATTTACATTTAGCTTTACGCATGGTCTACTATAGCTAAGTAATTCTTGTATATATATTCTAGACTTTTATTAACTCTGGCCGTAATCCACGGATTTTTTAACGGACTTTTGTCTTAAAGTAGATTGTTCAACGAGGGACTAAAGTAAGCCATTATGACACGAGATATTTATCCACCCGAGCAAATCGTGGGTGGATGAAGTTCGAGGGTCATATGGCTTTTAAGTCTCGAGTTAAATATTCTGCTTTTCACTTCGATTGCGAGAAAAATAAATCTTAAATTATAATTGTGTTATTTACAAAAAGTTAAACAACCGTTGAACATTGTTTGTTTAGACTTAGGTTTTTTTAAGATGTGAATAAAAATTAATACCGGTCTAATTCGCACATGTTTCCTTTAATAACGTAGCCAATACTGAGAAATATTTATGCTAATATTCTAATTCTTGTTATTACTGATAAACATCTTAACCTTATTGTGCTAAAAGTGGTTACAAAATTATCAACAAGTCTTTTTAGAGTTGTTCGTAAGTATTTCAGTATTTCTATAGGTCTGCCAATTGGGAATGAAGACTTGATGTTATCTATGTATGTATGTATAGAAGAGCAATAATTGTTTTTAATTTCTAATACTTGCAAATTATACGGGTGCAAAATAATGGTCACTTATTCCATAGACAACCTTTCTATGGTATATTTCAAACTAAATACATTTATAATTACAATAATGTAATACAAAATATTTTTAAATAGACTTGTAAACGAATTAAAATTAAATTATATCAAGTACGATGTAAAAAATATTGGTATTAAAAACATAATTAATAACGAGATGTTTTATATATAACGACAATGACGTGTACTATGACGTCATTTTATCAATAAATGTCTCATCCTCATTTTCTCATTTATACTGATTGAAAAATGAATCAATTATTTTTCAATAAATTTAACGTTAGGTAAATAAAGAGACAAGTAAGTGAATTGAAAGTTAACATTTTCAGTGGATTACGCCGGAGTTAGTAAAAATCTGGAACAAAATAATACAAGAAGTACGGTACTTAGCTAGGTATAGACTAAAGACTAGGAGGTATAGGTAAAACTAAATGTAAATAACCTTAAGCGTTTTAAAGGTTCTAACAACTAGTTGTAGCGAATGTTGTAAGTATATATTTCTAACGCTGCGGTTTTAACTGGTTACCAAAGCTTCAGCTAAAAGGTCATTTTTTAAATCAGGGCTCATCCATTAAGAACGTCGCACTAATTTGGTGATTTTTTGCCCCTCCCACGCCCTTATCACAATTGGTCACATTAATTGTGAGACCCCCCCTCCCTAGTGTGACATATTTTGTAACTTTACATATCTAGAAATTAAATTAAAACAGTAGCTCCGAAATGAGTTTTATTTCCATTAAAATTTAATCAACATCAAATCAATCATTTGAAAAAAATAAGAAAACAATGGATTATTAAATTGTATTAGTGGAAGTTGATGATTAACTTCCACTAATACAATTTAATAATCCATTCTTTTCTTTCTTTTGAGTCCATGGACTTGGAACCCACTCGACTCCTTCAAATTATTTATATCCGGCATAGCAGTCACTTCGTTCTTGTTTGCATTTTAACACTTAGGGCCTGTTGTTTGATCAGTAGTTAAAGTAACTAATTGTTTAAAATCGTAATTAATAGTTAAATCCCAAGGAAATATGTCAGAATTACGATTCTTTTTTCGAGTTTTAACCATTAGTTCAGTTAACTACTGATCAAACAACTTGGCCTTAGATACAAACTGTGCACTGTAGGATGCTGCCTGTGACAGCTCATTTAAACACGTATTTACATAAATACGACATTGGTACAAATCTAGGCGAAGCTGTTCAGGAATTATAATAATCGCCTTTTTAAAATACTTCGCTTGTGAGTACAGTAAGTGATGGTAATTACGAAATACGGCTATCACAGGCACCATCCTACAGTGCACAGCTACATTATAGATGTTTTATATTTTTCACCTCTGCACCTCAAAAAGGGTGGTTTTGCTGTTTAAAAACAGTGAGCAAAATTCGATTTTGCTGCGAGCGTGAGACAAAGTAACTTTTTAATTTTTGTTCCGTGGCCGTGGTGCGGCGCACGGGAAGCTGGGGGATGTCGTTTTATTTTTACAATGTTGTTTTTTTACCTTATAGTAGTTTATGTGACTGTTACATAATAACATCACACGAGTGTTTTAATGCCTAATTATGTACAATTACAATCTACATACAATATATTATTATAAAAAAACAAACTAAACTATTTTTGCGACAAGACAAATAAAACGTCAAAAATAGCGGATCCCGTAGTTTTTTTTTATGCAGAGACAAACTAGAGTCGGCCTCTACTATCATATCGTTCGATATCAAATAACAAGCGAGATTTGTCAAAACTGTATGCAATTGACATTTTATTTCGAATAAAATGTCATCTCGAGTGATATTAGAATCGAGGTTAAATAAAAATGCTTTGCTTTTTAAAGATGTTCGTGAATGTAATATGATATCGAATTCGATGTCATTATTAAGCAATATTAACATTTTCACAAATAAGAAATGTGTTCTAAGTTCTAACAAAACAGTTTATCTTTATGCTATTCGTAATTTGCGGTTTTTGAACGCATCATAGAGGGTTTTTATGATATGTGTGTAGATAAAGGTTATATTTTCTCACTGCTAAGGCGAAAAATTGTATGTGCAACACAAGACCAAAGTTATTTGCGTCTCGTGTCTTTGAATCCCTCGCTGCACTCAGGATTCTAACCTAGAATCACTCGCTACGCTCGTGTTTAAATTCTAGAATCCTTCGCTTGCTCGGGATTCAAAATCAACACTCGCAACAAAAAATAACTTTGCCCTCTTGTTGCACAAATAACTATTGAACAGTGACATCACGAACCTTAGGATCCCTCCCACCCCTTGTCACACAATATCACACTTCGTCGACCCCTTCCCCCGCCCTTAACATGTGACGTACTTTATGGATAGTCACTAGGTACTGGTTCAACATAGCAATTACAATTGTTAAAGTGCGATTAGCATCAGCCATGTTTTTAAGAATATCTACTTGGATAAAAGTGGTAACAGCGATTTGGTGGCACGACGGTGAACATAGTAGTAGGGATATACATACAGTGTGTGACATCCATAACAGCTTAAAGTATAAGCCCTTATGAACGTATTTTTTTATATCTATTTTAAAAAGGTGTTTTTATACAACGTGTTACAAAATAATCAGTAAAAAAGAAATTACAAAAGTAGTGTCAACCCTTATTAAATAACATCAGTTCAGTATCTTAGGTATACAGTATACTAGAGTTGAAACTACTTTCGTAGTTTCTTTATTTACGGATTATTTTGAAACACGTTGTATATTAATTAATTTGGCACGCAATATATCGGTTTGCTTTCAAAATTTACTCTTAGTGACACCCTGACACTTAGTCAATTACCTACCTACATTAAATTTCGTTGACAACAAATCAAGGAAATGAAACTAACTCTGCCTGAGCAAAGGCAATTACATTGCTGCTAGAGAAAATTTATAAAAATAATAACTCTCCATTAGAAAGAGTAATTGTTGTATTTTTTCGATATAACGGTTCACAACACTATACATTATCTATAGTTAGTTACCGTAAAACGCCCTAATCTCGCCTGTTAGGTCTAACCTCGCCTAAAATTACAATGTTCAGTTTTCTACTAAAATTTGTACCAAACGTGGCATATTAAACTACCATGTCTGTTATTTTTTTTATCTGTGACACCACTTTTGTGACAGTTTCATGACTACCTTCAGAATTTTTACTTTTAAAGCGTCTTGAAGTGTGTTAGATGTAACCACGTTTTTTTTGCTCGTGAAAACTTCTGTCTGTAGCGGCACATTGTTAACAGGTGAGTCTACATAGTACTTCAATCTATAATCTGAATTTAATGCTGTTTCACATGCAACAATTTATTTTCTTGTAACACGCGTAGTTAAAGAGTTATTAATTAAATTGAAGTCGGTGTGGTCAAAACTTCATCTTCCCTCCGAACTTCGCCTGCCCCTTAGGGTTGTCACTTCAGTGATAAAGAATAATATTAACGTTGCGTTATTATGTACCTATTTCAAAAAAACATTTTATTTAAATTTCTAAGCTTTTCTCCCCCTCCCTCTAAAAATGAACACCCTTATAGCGTAAAATGTCTCCCGGTCCAGACAGATTCTTATTCTTTGAGTGTGGGTGCGTGTTCGTGTGCGTGTGTGTTTGCGTGTGTGTGTTATATTTTCTATAATACTTTCGTCATATTTACAGAACATGGGGAAACTTCAACCTTCTAAAACTAAAAGAAATTACACCTCAAAGCATGACCCGGAAATGATGCAAATTGCGGTTGATTTAATGAAATCAAAAAAAATGTCATACAACGCCGAAAAAATGTTTGGTATACCGCGAAGAACATTATTAGACAAACTTAATTAAACTACCTACATCAACCTTAATACCTAGAGTACCTAGTTAATTATTATAGGGAAATTGTTAAATTATATGTATAGTTAATTTTCTAATAAAAGAAAATATATGCAAGTATTTTTTTACATGAAAAAACCATAATCCTCCTTTATTTGTAACAATCGGGTAAAAACAAGATTTTTGACAACCCTAAATCATCGTAGTCAATTGTATGAAAACATGCTAGATGTCCTCCAATCTTCGCCTATGTTAAAAAAATATGGTAAATGAGCCTTTAAGAACACAGGAGCTCGATTCAATATATGTACATTACCTGTATCGCACAGGGGGTAGAACCTAATTTCATTGGCGTATGCCTATATTCACTCATGTTAGATGGGGTAGGCGAAGTTTGGCAAAAAACAAAACTTCGCCTACTTACTTTGAGCTTGTATTTTAGGCCTTAATATCAGTACGATTCAGTTGTTTTTAAATTAAATATAGGCAAAATCATACTGAAAATCGTTTAAACACTAGTGTTGCCACAATAAACATGTAGTTAAAGAAAAAACTTCAAAAATATGTCAAAAAGCAGGCGAAGATAGGGTGTTTTACGGTACTTAAAATTTATGTTCTTATGGATGTAACTAAACCAATGATAGACTAGGTGACAGTCGGAATTGAATTCCGTTAAAATTGAGTCCGTATAAACCTTAATCCTTATAGTACTCGTACGGTCATTCAAAAATATTCACTTTTCACATTCTGTAGCTAAAAAACGGTTTAAATTTGAAAAATGTATTAAGTTAAAATTGCAGAATGTTTTACAAGGTTTTATTACGTTTTTAGGGTTCCTTAGTCAAACCAGCCGTCAGTCCGCAGCCTAGCTCAGAGACTCTTAGTATTTGACGACACGTTGGCTTAGTTGGGAGAGACCCTGCCTCCGAAGCCAGCGGTCCTGGGTTCAAATCCCGGTAAGGGCAAATATTTGTGTGATGAGCGCGAATATTTGTTCCCGAGTCTTGGATGTTTTCTATGTAGGTATACAAGTATGTATTTCTTTATATAAGTATGTTTATTGTTATCTAGTACAGTCGAAGACACTGTTAACTGTACATTTACAAACGAACATAAATCTTATCGCAACGTATTAAAGTCTACGGGTGGTCAGTTAACAATGTCTGGTGGTCAGTTAACTGTACATTTACAATCGAACATAAACGTTATCGCAACGCATTAAAGTCTATGGGTGGTCAGTTAACAGTGTCTTCGTTTGTAGTTTGTACCCATAGTGCAAGCCTAGAGCTTAGTTTGGGACTAGGTCAATTTGTGTGAGATTGTCCCTTGATATTTTTTACTAGAAAGAAAGCTGTAGGTAATTTGGCATGAATACGTAGGTATATAATAGTCACGGCAACAAAGTTTCTAAAAAAAACCTATTATTAGTGTACCTCCCCTACACATATCTTGGGGATGTATTTTCTTTTCTCGTTTACCCTATAGTGTGGGGTGTAGTTGGATAGTTCTTTCAAAAATATTGCGGGTTTGTAAAAAAAAACGATTAAGGGATCCGTTTATGAAATATTAAGCTTTAAACCGTGGTTTCCGGGTTCGAATAGTGCCACTCCATGACTTCCCGTGGATGTCGTAAGAGGCGACTACGGGAATAAAGACTTGTAGTATTGTTAGGCGATGGTTTTGCAACCTGTCACTGATACACTAGTAAACATCTAAGCCTACTTGTGCAAAATGTGGTTGCAAACTTATTAACATGTTTTTTAGGGTATTTCTGTAGCTCTGCCTACTCCACTCTGGGAACGAAGGCGTGATGTTATGTATGTAAGTATGTATGTAAACTTTAAAGCCCTAATTTTAGTTAGACTCAACTGTAACAGCCAAAACTACAAACACTAAAAATCTGAACAATATCTACAATGAAAGCGCATGTAACGAATTTAAAAGTAAAAGTAAAACGACTAATTAATTAAACGTCATTAGTTCTTGAGATACAGACGATTAAAGTATTTATACCTACTAAAAATAATGTAAGACTGCACCAATGACTTTAAATAGAAAATTAGTGATTACTTGTTGTTTTTTATGTTTCTATTACTTAACGGTTTCGGAATCCTATAGAGCATGGTCCGGCATACTCTTGCCCGGTTTTTCTCTACGATACACTATTCTCGAAATATAAGTAAAAAATCTTAAAATGGCACCTGCTTTGCTCCCCTCCCCCCCTCTCCGGCTCACCTTCTAGAAGTGGGGACTTTTAGTATGTTCACTCTCTAAGCATCCTGAACAAAATTCTGAAGAGATTGCTTAGGTTCCTGCTCACGCACTCTACACTTCATTTATTGACTTGACTATACATAATCCCGTCTGTCAAGGTGTTTCGGCAGAAAAACCATCGGCAGGCTTATATATTTCTGAAGTGAGGGTTCACATTACTAAACCGCGATGAGTTTACACTTGGAATAGCTGTCAGTTGATAATACCTACCGACTGGAATTGGTTTCATGCTGGTATCAGACGGCTATATGTAGGGGCCTGATGGTCACCTTTGAGCACGACGTCGTCGTTTGTAAGCACTTCCAAAAAAAAATTTGTCAGATTTCGCTTTTTTGTAACTTCCTGTAAATTTCTAACTGATGCTATAACTATTATTTCAGTGTCAGATTTTTCATACCGGAAATGGCTTTATTTTTTTTATTTCGGCAAGTTCCGCCTTGATAGACTATTTAATTCGGACTTAGCATCACCTTTATGGGAAACCATTGTGCATTTCATCGCGGTATCAAGTCGGTACGAAATTTATCAGTCGGTTCTCCAACTACCTATTAAATATTTAGGCACTATAGAACCCTGTCACACAAATAATTACGACGTAATTTGTTTCTCGTGATTCGACAATGTCATGACATGATGACAAGGTTTCATAGTGAGTGAATAATTGAAGTGCGTAGAGGAACATCGTCAGGTGATGGAGGGTACCAGCAAGCCGGAAGTGATGTGCCGGGTGTGCGGGGACAAGGCTTCGGGCAAGCACTACGGAGTGCCCTCGTGCGACGGCTGCCGGGGCTTCTTTAAGAGGAGCATTAGACGGTAAGTGTTCATTTAAACCCCACATTCTTGTTGAATAGTGACCTTTTATCACCACATAGTAATGATTTATGTTAAATAAATTAAAACAAAGCAGCGCCTAGCAAGGTAAACCAAGAAAATGAGATGCCTACCTAGTAGGTTTATTTTATTGTTACAATTTAACTTCGATAGCCTTATGCTAGGCGCGCAGCTATTTTGGTTATCTTAACGTTGTACACTTTTTTTGAAAAACGCTTACCTCTCTATTTACCTACCTGGGAGGTTATCAAAAAAAGTGTACATCGTTAAGGACAAAACGTAAGAAAACTTATTTTTTCATTTCGTCACGAAAATTAGCCATACATTTAGGTACGTTAATTTTCGTAACGAAATGGAAAAAGTAGTTTCATAATTTTTGTCATTAATGATGTACAGTTTTTTAAAAACGCTTACGTCTCTACCTACCTACCTGGGCGGTTATCAAAAAAAGTGTACATCGTTAAAGACAAAAATTAAGAAAATTTAACTTTTGCATTTCGTCACGAAAACGGCTAATGCCCATACATTTAAGATACGTTTATTTTCGTGACGAAATGGAAAAGTTAAATTTTCTTAATTTTTGTCCTTAATGATGTACACTTTTTTTGAAAAACGTCTTCCTAGGTAAATAGTTAAAAACTTTTTAACTACATATAGTACATCAAACAATTGATTTTTATTTCGACTAAATATCAACTAAAGACATGCAATGGCTGGATATATGGCTCTACCTCCTTAATCTTCGTTTGCAGATCAAAACAAATTAAAGTGTCATTCTATGGAACTTGCTAACTATGTTAACAAGCCGCCATACTAAAATTGACATTAGATGTCAATTTCAATATATTGTTTGTTTACATAGTTAGCAAGTTCCATAGAATTACAGTATAGATAACAATATGCGTGTAACTTTAGCGATAACATTACCGTTACATAGTCGACTGTGCTTACTTGTAAAGTTATACCTACAATAAACCTACACCAGCGCTAGTCTAAGTTTGTTATACTGTAATAAACGACGGCAGCATTCGTTAATTACATAGTTACCTACATATTTAAGTAGAGCACCCCGCGAGTTCGCAAAATGCAACTGAATTTACCCCACAGGTTAGGAACTAGGTAATTTCAGTTATTTGTGTTGTCCAATTGAACGTATTGTGCAGTAATTTGGACTACGTGTGCAAGGAGAGTGGGCGGTGCGTGGTCGACGTGACGCGGCGGAACCAGTGCCAGGCCTGCCGCTTCTCCAAGTGCCTCCGCGTCAACATGAAAAAGGACGGTCAGTTAGATATTGTTTTAAACCATATATTAATTTCTCTTAGCTAATTGTAGGTATACTTATAAAATTCTCTTCCACAAATTGTGCCCAATTTGACGAAATGATGTAGACTCTTACAGAGTTTCGTAGAATACAATAAAGCCGTTGGTACGGTAGGTACCTACAGTCTGTAACAGAAGTATATTAAGTCCAAAGAAATCTTACATTATTACTACAAAGTACATATAATGTCTTCAGAGACATTATATGTACTTTGTAGTAATAATCTTAAGACTATATCAGTATAGTCTTAAGATATTTTGTCCCCCTTGCTCCCTCGGCTATTTCTACTGCTGACTGCACAGTACCTAATGTAGTAGTGTAATTAATGTAAATAAGATGCAAGTCAGCTCCAATGTGCTTGTAAGTACGAGTATAATAATATACCTGATCAATACTTTCTGTTGTTATTAAAAATGCTTTATGTTACACTCTCCGCACGTACGTGGGGCCTACTAAAAGTTTCTGGAACTAGCCACGTACAATAAATAAGATAGAAAAGCAATAACGCAGAATTTGAAAATGAAACTCTCTAGGAACATTTTACTTTAAAATTTTCGAGACTGTCAATCTCTGATAATAATATCTGAGCTAGGCTGCGGACGTGTCCGTCCGTCCGCAGCCTAGCTCAGAGATTATTATTACTAAAAAGCTGTAATTTGGCATAAATATACATATTAGTCACGGCAACAAAGTGGTAAAATAATATCTTGAAATTACCTCCCCTACATCGTAGCGTGGGGATGTATTTTTTTTTCGTCTACCCCATAGTGTGGGGTGTCGTTGGATAGGTATTTCAAAAATATTGGGGGTTTAACATTAACTACTAAACTATTTTTGGATTAATAAATGCGTTTATGAAATATTACGCTTTAAAGTGCAAATTTTTGTTAGAGTCATGCGTGTCCCCCCTACAGCCAAAACTACAAAAACTAAAAATCTGAAAAAATCTTCTATTTAAGCGCATATAACGAATTTAAAAGGAAAACTATCACGACTAATTAGACATCATTAATTCTTGAAATAAAGGCTATTCAAGTGTTTATACCTACTAAAATCATCTAAAACGGTACCAAATGGCTTTAAATAGAAAATTAGTTATTGCTTGTGGTTTTTTATGATTGAAGTACTTAACGGCTTCGAAACCCTACACTGAGCATGGTCTGACATGCTCTTGCCCGGTTTTATCAATTTGGCCAGGTTTAGAGAATTGTGTGTCGCTATTATAATGAAATTAACACGTGAAAACAACTCGCTAACAGGAGTTAAGAAGAGTTGGAGCACTTGCAAAAAAATCGTTGCGTCTTTCTTTGGGAAAACTGGCATTATGTTACAGCGTCGCTAAAAATATCGTTTTCAAAAAAAAAGTACTTACTTAAAGGCATAATGTAAACAAAACCACGATCGCTTCCTTTGTGTAACGAAAGTTAGTCATACAAACTATTCGGGTAACTTTCGTCTCACAAAGGAATCAATTAAGTTTTGTTTTAATTAAAGCCCTTAACTATGTACAGTTTTTTTGAAATCGATCTTAAACCAAGGGACAGTCACTGCAGATTGGTGTGTAAGCAGTATCTTACAAAAAGTTTGTGATTAGCTTCGTCGCAGTCATGTCATGCTTCATCACGATAACATGTCCACACATTCCGCTAAGAGAACGAATGCGTATTTGAAGGCTTCAAATGTGCAACTGATGACGCATCCGCCGTACCTACAGTACGAACCTTGCACCTTGCAATTTCTTTTTATTCCCAACTAGCGACCCGCCCTAGCTTCACTCCGGGTAAAAATAATATAAATATAATCCTTCCTCTTGAATCACTCTATCTATTTAAAAAAACCGTATCAAAATCCGTTGCTTAGTTTTAAAGAGCTAAGCATACATAGGGACAGACAGCGGGAAACGACTTTGTTTTATACTATTCAGTGATAACAAAAGATAAACTTAGAGATTTACGATTCTCAAATCCAGAAGCGACAGTGAATACATTCCAAGAAGGCGTTGAAGAGGTCTGGACCCACTGCTTTACATAATATGGTTCCAACGAATATAAATATGTGTAAATGTGTGAAGCTAGGGGTCCTGGGTTCAAATCCCGGTAAGAGCAGATATTTGTGTGATGAGCACGAGTATTTGTTCCTGAGTCTTGGATGTTTTCTATGTATTTAAGTATATATTTCTCTATATAAGTAAGTTTATCGTTGTCTAGTACCCATAGTACAAGCCTAGAGCTTAGTTTGGGACTAGGTCAATTTGTGTGACATTGTCCTGTGATTATTTATTTATTTATTTATTTATTTAAATATAGTGAGGGTGGTATTACTTTGAAAATCAATAAATTAATCATAAGCATCTTATCGAGTCTTATTTATCAGAATCCAGAAACTTTCAGTATGACCTACATAAGTACTTATCATATCATGGGTAAAAGTTAGAAAATTCAAATGCGATTTAGCGCTTCAATCTCCGTTAACGTTATACTTAGCTTCACCGCGGCATAAATTGAACGGCACAATAAATAGTGAACATGGCCAGGCACTTGTCTCAATAAAGTATTTATCCAGTGCCTCCTCTGTAGCATGTCTTTTCCATTAGGAAACATTCAAGTATTTGCGGTACACGAGTGGCGATGAGTGGCGGGAGGAAAAAAACGCGAGGGCATCCGTTCCCTTCCGAATCACGCCCAGTCACTTACATTATGACGGCTTCGGGATTAAATGCGAATTGTTACAAATGTTTCCTACCTGTACATACCTACCTACTCGTTGATACGTAGTGAATAATCAAGTGACATCATAGTATTATCTTGCTTTCTTAATTTGGTTATTGATATCCGTACCTAAGTACTTACTGAAGTTGCGCGGTTTCTGACAAGGCAATGAAACCTTAAAACTTATTCATCTAGTTTTATTGTGAAAATATAATCATCCTACAACCGCCGAACTCGAATATATTTTAGAGACAATTATCTAACTCGTTCCTTTTCGAAACCAGTGTATGAAAAACCATCACTAATATACCTAATGAACGACTTAGTAGTACATGTGCATCAAGGGAGGTAAGAAGGGATAACTATCGAAAGTATTAGAATCCCGACGCCGAAGGCGGGTGGCTTTTAATTACTTACTCGAGATTATAATCCCTTTACTACCCGTGACGTGATATATGTTATTCCTCACATTTGCAAGGAAATAAAATAAAAATTTACCATAAAAGAAAACAACTCTCAAACAAATCCATGGCATTCGACTCGCTAAAACACAGATTAGAAGGGTATGCTAAAAGAGATTGTAATTTTTTTATCAATATAGTCTTCCACGGATAATTCTGTACTGTATTTAGTTTTAAAACCTGCCAGATTACATTTTCAAAATGAAATAATACAATAATTTCAAGTCTCTAAAATAATATAAATGTAAGAGAAGGGTGAATTTCAACAAGCGTCAAATTATCCTAATTTTGGTGGTATTTTTTATTTTCTTAGTAGGGTTTACAATTAAACGTTTAAGTGACGTCATTAGTCATTATAAAAACAGTGTTAAAATGGCCCTTTATTATACTAAGTGTTTTTTAAGATATAACGATTTTACTAATTATGTACCACCAAAATTGTTATTATCCACCAAAATTACTTTTCTTAGAAAAACTCACGATCAATAATAACATATCGGGCTAATTAAAATATAATCGTTAGGGAATCTTCCTTGTTATTTTTGAAAATCCAAAACGTAAGTTTCTAATATAATAAATAATGATTATTTGTTGTTTAAATAATTTTGGTGGAGACCAGAAATTTTGATAATTTTGGTATTTCACAAAAGCCACCAAAATTGTACCACCAAAATTATAAAACTTAACATTTTTTTAAATTAAAAACAAATGTTTTAGTTTAACAAAAACTTAACTCGTTACAGTTAAAAAGACGCCATAAACATACTTGAAAAAACTATCACACAACAAAACTTTTTGCGAAATAATGACTTATCTAAGTTATCACGATTAAAAAAGTGTATTCCATACCACCAAAATTAGATACTTATATGCTTAGCGGGAAGACGCAGAAACATGGTACAAATCTTTCACCGTCTATTGCTGGAGTGAAACTGAACGAACAACTGACGCTATATTTGTTTGTTTAATCACGTTTCGTTCGATCATAAAATCAATTTCAATATTCACCACCAAAATTAACTATTTCGCTTGGACAGTTTTATTTACACTGCTCCCAGTTTCCTTTTACTTGCAAATGCAATAATTGATACATTTTAAAATACCTCAACTAATAAGGAATACAGATAACTAAAATATAAGTCTAGTTGAGGCTTAATAAGTTTGTACCACGACATATCAGTATATGCGGGAAGTACAGGACACGACACCAAAATTGATTTTGGATTGAAAATATTTTTTTACGATAAATATAATAAGTTAATAATAATTTTAACTTTGGCTCAATATGGTACTTTGAGTGAGATTATTTATAAAATAAATAGTTTTCCAATACATGTACTTTTCACCCCAATTATCACGTCCGCCGCTCAAAAAATGTGGTTGAGATAATTACCCAGAAAGAAGAAATAAATATAGTTTATTTAACACACATTTGGACACAATTATAAAGGTTAACAATTTAAATAATAATAAAATGCCATTGCCAATTTGGTGAAATAGGGAGCCACTCAGCATTATGCACTTATTCTGTGCTTATGCCATGGCAAGCCACGGCGCTGGTTTACCGTGGTCCCTGCTTGAATGGACTTACGATCGCTGATAAAATGCAGTTCAATGAACCGTATAAGTTTTATATGTATGCAGTAAAATTGGTTTGTAGCCATAAGGTTTGTTTTGAATATAAGATGTAAACCTTGTCTGAATTTTAACACATCGAGCCTTTTCTGGAATAAGAGGATTTGGTCTTGTAATGAGACTTTCTTGCTTAGAGTTATGTAGTATATCTTATGGATCTGTGCTTAATTCCTAAGCAGAATTAAATTTATGGTTCCCACTAGATATCCTTGTAAATGGAGGCAGGACAAACAATTGCTCGTCCATATACCTAGAAAAACTCGGAACTAACTCGCTTTTATAGATTGTTCAACGATCATAGTGACACGATAGATCTATAATTACGTCATTGTTAAACTTGTTAAATTATGATTGTATCGCCGGTAACCTTCGGGGAGAGAAGATGGCCGATTGAAAGATGTCCGGCGTTTACTTTTGATTTATTCTCTTTACTGATTTACTCTATTTTCTTGAAATAGGCTAAATCACAGAGGATTATCGCGATGGATTAATAAAAACAAGAAGAAAGAACTGCAAGTTTCGCCATAAAATGTTAACTACAGTCTGTGCACTTTAGGATGGTGCCTGTCACAGCTCATTTAAACACGATTACGCTTTTTTCTTTAACTTTCATGAAATACGACATTGGTACAAACCTAGCAACGCCGTTCAGGATTTTAAATTGGCTAAGTAAAGTTTTTCGAAGAGATTTAAATTATTATTTTTTTGATAGTCGTCATCCTAAAGATCAAGGAACTGCGGCTCTTTAGGATGACGATTTATTTTTATTTCCTCTAATATTTTAGTTTTTTTTTATACTTATGGAGTTAACATTTGTTAATTTTAATGGCCGACAAATTTGTTGCCTTCGTACTCAATGAAAAAGAAAAAAAACTGTCACTTCTATATCTGTCATTGTCAAGTCAAATCAAAGTCAATAAACGATTCAATTCAGAGGCTCTTTTCTGTTTGCATGCGTTTCATGTGATCAGTGTTTTTAGGAAAAAAAAATAACGACCTCAGAACTAACCCCGGATTTTCAATTTTACCGCTTTACTCTACGACCTTTGCACGATATTTGGACTACGATTTATTTTCAACCCCTTTGGCACTGCTTTTTGGACACCGATTTCTTCATTTCACGACGACTCTTGCCCTGCTTTTTGATAGCCACGCAATGAATTCAGGCAATCCGGCAAAATTGAAAGTCCGGGGTTAGTAATGAGGTCGTTAAAAATATTTCTAAAAACACTGATCACATGAAACGAAAGCAAACAGAAAAGAGCCGTTGAATTGAATTGTTTGTTTACTTTGATATGACTTGACAATGACAGATATAGAAGTGACAGTTTTTTTCTTTTCATTACGTACAAAGGCAACAAGCTTGTCGGCCATTAAAGTTTACAAATATAAAATAAAAATAAAAGAGCCGCAGTTCCTTGATCGTTAGGATGACGACTATAGAAAAAAAAATTACATCTCTTCCAAATACTTTACTTAGCCAATTAATAATCGCCTATTTTTAAACACCTCGCTTATTATAAGTGAGTACAGTAAGTGATTGAAATTACTAAATACGGCTGTCACAGGCACCATCCTATGTATACAGTGCACAGGTTATAAATACTTGTTATTTTATGATTATGACTATGATCGTTGCCTGTTATGTGGCCGTAAATTGCTTAATAGATTTTGTGTTTATGAGTAGGCATTAAAAACCCATTATTTATACCCACTAAACATGAGATAATGTAATGTAACAATTGTTCGTAAACCTAATAAATAAATGATAGAAATAAATAGAGAGAAATTACTTCAAAAATCGTCTTTGTTTTCAAGAAACTGTAGGTACAATAGGTAATTAAAATATCAATGCATTTGCAATACTCGTAGTAATGGCACCGATTATCTTGGCCTGTTATAAATGCTATAACGGAGGGTTGGTAAATATTTGTCGCGAGCTGTCTCCCGCAGCTGGCTTTCGCACCGATATTTATTTACATACGAAATTGATTGCTCGTCGCTTCGACCCGCCATCATCGGTGGCGGGTCGTGCTGCCCTCGGCCCCGCCGCGGTGAATGTTTGTCAACCACTTGTAATGTTATCCTTCCGTTTATTTACGTGTTAATTAGTTTGCTATTATTCCACCTCAGTAAGTGTCATTTCAATTTAACTTATTCTCCTATGTTTTTTAATAAATATGAGGAATTAAAATATTTACTAAACTACACCGTGTCCAATAAGTTTGCATTCAGTTTCACAAACTCTCATTAAAACAAAGTACTATTAACAAATGTAATAAAAACTATATTTCATGAAATGATAAATATAATATAAAATATATTTCTTGTGAACAATATTCATAAGTTTCATAACCAGAGATCGGACAAATGGGTGTCATTACTCGCAATAATGTGGACATGACTCCAATTTTAATCAAACAAATTCAATTATATTAGTTAATTTCTTACCTGAACTTTCTTGAATCTTGATCCTTTGCAGGATACTTATAATAAATAATACAAAAGTGGCCATTGATATTATATTAATTTAAGTACATAAAGTTTGCTCCATTAACTTCCGTGGATTTGAAAGGAGCTTTCACCTCATAAGTTTATTTTAGCCATGAAAAGGAATAAAATAACCACGGGAAAATGATTAAAATACCTGTTTATTTGCTTTAATAAATATACACAATAACAAATCTTTGTATCATTTATTACTGCCTTGCATAGGATCAAAACATTTTTTAGGGTAAGTAATCAATTAATGTAATATAATTTGTTTTATTAAAATCTATGGAGTCATGTCCACATTATTGCGATTAATGACACCCATTTGTCCGATCTCTGTTCATAACAAATGTTTTGGGACAACTAAACATTTAACCTTCATCACGAGCATCAAACGTTTCTCGAATCCGTCACACGCATTTTTTATATGGTCTAAATTCTTAATTTCATAGTTATTAAGTTTCGAGAGCATTCATTTTTGGCAAAAATCCGTTAAGTTGCCCTGTCACCACGCTTGAACTGAGTTTGTCGTGTGGGATGGAACTCCGTCTTGTTGGAAATAATAGAACCTAGTCGTTTCTACACATCATTTTAAATTATTAATTACATTTGTTTCGAAGACTTCTGTTTTATAGTATTCGGTATTTATTTTTACCCCTTTGAGATTTGTCGATAAATACCAAAGGAAGTTTACCCCGCTTGCAAACAGCTTCCCAAACCATCACTGATGGTGCACTTTGGAATCTTAGCATATTCCTCTGATTATCTGAAATATCTTGGATCTTTGCTGCCAAAAACGATAATTTTGAGTATTGTGAGATTGTTCTAATACGAAAAGTTTTCCGGCTGAAAAAGGAATTCATTCCTCGCGTGCCAGAAAAGTATAATTATTAAAAAGTTTTTTTTATTTTTATTGTAGTTTTGGAAATGCAGTGTACGGAGGTTGTCATTTCCTGGTCTTGAAAGTTTATGAGCACTAGATCTTTGCAGCTAGCGCATGACTGAGTAAAGCGTGTTAAAATAAAAATAAATAAATAAATCACAGGACAATGTCACACAAATTGACCTAGTCCAAACTAAGCTCTAGGCTTGTACTAGACAACGATAAACTTACAGTAATATATACTTAAATATATAGAAAACATCCAAGACTCAGGAACAAATATTCGCGCTCATCACACAAACATCTGAACTTACCGGGATTTGAACCCAAGACCGATGGCTTCGGAGGCAGGGTCACTCCCAATTAGGCCACCGTGTCGTCACATACCTATATTATTCGGACCCCACTTTAATGCTCAATTCAGTCATATCACTTTGATCATGTCTTTGATGTCACCCTGTAAATGTTTAATACACATATCCAAAATGTCTAAGGATAAAAAATAACCCCACTTTATTTTGATACTTTGCAAAGTATCGCAACGCTGAAAGTACAGTCAGAATCAAAATTAGCTAAGCAGAATAACATGCTCAAAATGATCTGGACACGACGTATTCTCTTGTTAATTGAGTTGAGTGTAGATAATTTTGAGCTCTTCGGTTGCGTAGCTATTTCTGCAGCTGACTTTACCTTCATTGCAAAATATTAAAATAGCCTTAATCAGACCGGATTGTCCGGATTAAAATACTTGTTTATAACAACCGAAGGCCCACACGGTTCGCCACAGAGGGCTTTCTAAAATGTATTATTTGTACTGTCTCGATTTGGAAACCCAAGTCCCGATACCTTTTTTGGCACGGTCCCGATTTTGGCAACACGAGCCAGAGATCACTTAGCGGGATTGTCATCAAATCACTACCTACATAAATTCGTCCCTGAATGATTACCTCGATGTAGGTACACAGGATTAGATTCCGCTGCGGAAATTTACTATACGAATTGTTTGTTTACACGAAGAATAAATATCAGCGATTCACAAGTAAATAAGGCGGAGAATCTGTTATTTTATAAGCACCTCAAACTTAATAAAAGTATTTTTTTTTAGATTTTAATCAATACTTTAAAAATAGATTATGTTGTATTACGAGTAAGGTGTATTAACCAGTGTTCTTTGTAGTGTAATGACTAATGAGCCCCAAATAACTTATACGTCATTGGTATTGTTATCATAAACTAGTAATATTAACTTATGTCCGTTCCCAATATTATACTGCGGATAGATTAGGTTTGTTTGCAACGCACATTTTTTTTTATATGAAGTTACCTTGTATTTCCGCGGTTCGAAATAGACATTAGTGTTGTTATTCCACGAAATCGAGCCCTGCCATTTTAATTTACACGATCTACAGTTAAAATTCGCGCCAATTTAAAATGGAAACACTGCATCATGTTCAATATAAAAAAATGTATTTATAATAATATTATTTTACCATTGCATTGCAAGAAACGATAAGTAATTGAGTGGCCGATGTGACAATGGAAAGTGACATTATTAATTAAAGTGTTCACACCACAGCGGTGCAGCACGAACGCGCCCCGCGGCCTGCGGGCGCCGCCCACCACCAGCTGGCTCTTCAGAAGCTCGGCTACAATTTCTCACGCCAACAGAACTTCTTCCCCACCCCCACCCCCCTTACCTTTTCCACCCTGCCCCACCTTAATACCTATAATGGCCACGCGGCCGCCCCACCCGACCTGACCGGACCCTCCTTCTTAGAAACCTCCTTTCAAAACTTCTCACGACTTCCTGAAGCGATGCCGTCGGAATTTCCTCAATTGAGCCCTCTCTTCGGCACTCAAATCGGCTCGCTGAGCTCTCTAAATCCGTTTCAGATTCCGCTCTTTCCTACACAGCTCCATTACCCACCAAGCGGATATTTCCCTGCAAATATTTTCTATCCCCCACTTGTTCAGACTGAAAGATCTACGACATCTGCTGAGCAAACCAGTAGTGAGTATATTTTTTGCGAAAGAAGCTAGGATCACTCGCTATAACTGTCTTCTATAATCGACAGCTTCTCTTTAGTTCAACTGTATATATAGATTATGTACAGTTGAACTAAAGAGAAGCTGGTTTTTTTTACTGGATTTTTGACAGTGTTCATTTGAAAGATTGTGCCTGCCAGTGCTACCATTTACCAAAAACAGGTTTTGCTAATAGTTTTTAAAAGGACGTTTCAAACAGCCCTCTTAGCTGGTGACTAAACTCGGGAGCAAAAATTCCGGGCCACCAACATATTTAGACTATAATATCTTGACATCGAAAATAGCCAGCGAATATTGGAATTTTATTGTTTCTCCCATAAGATACATTGAATTTATTACTCAATGATTATTTTTCTTTGAAAAAACACATAAGGCATAAAGCCGTTCGGTTGTTTGCAAAAGGGTAGTTCTACCAGCGTTTCAACCGCTTTGACTTCGGTGTCGCATTTTTAACCATTGCCCTGTACGAGTAGGATAACCTTTTTCGGTTATTTTGAAGAATGCCTAGACTCCTAGAAAATAACCGAAAATGGTTATCCTACTCGTACAGGGAAATGGTTAAAAATGCAACACCGAAGTCAAAGCGGTTGAAACGCTGGTAGAACTACCCAAAACCATTTTTTTTATATAAATTCATATTAGAAATAATACATATACGTACCTAAATACGAAGCGTAATTGGATAAGGGTCTCGTTGCCTTACGTCGTCCAAGCTCGTTCCAGGCATGCAGTATTAACGTCGCGTTCAATCCATGGGACGAATAAACTTCTTATTCAGATAGTCATGCATGAACTACACGAGCCTTATGGGGAAGGGTATTAACCACACCCCGTTATCAGCGGTGAAAATTCATTGAAATCGAATAATAGGGTTGTCACACTATATTCATTTAAGTCTAGTACATTTGACATACCGGTATAAATGTCGCTAGTTTTTTTAAAAATGAAACACATTACTTTGGTTTATTATTATATTTTGTTACATCTGTGGCTGAATTATAGAAACATTTTGTTAATATCGTTAATCATCTGATATGTGGATGGTAACCTTGTAAATAAAACAACAGACCTGTAAGTTATATACTTCCATTTACTTTTCTGAATATATTATTAAAAGTTTTTCTAAATTGTTTGGTTTACCTTACCTTACCTTTTGGTTTACCTTTTGTTTACCGTTATTTAAATACCTAAACCGTCCGACTATAAATACAGTTAATACCTTTCAATTACATTGACCACTTCACACCAAAAAGGTTCCATTTGATGAGATGGTTCTTTCATTAACATTTTCCGTAACTCTGATGTTGGGTTATTGCATGTGCAAAATCCATCTTTTAGTCATTCATTTTCACTCGTCATAAATTTTCTGAATACTCCGCAAACATTATCCCAGCAATCGTCATATTTGTACGTATTAACATGTTTTAACAGGAATCTTAGGCATCTTTCCTTAAAATTTATAATGCATTTGCATAAATTTATCATATCTGTAGGATAAAAAAATTAAATTTATTTAGGAAAAAATAATCAATAGATATTGGAAGAAAATACACAGAACAGTTTTACTAAAATTGCGAACCATTTTTTCCGCGTCGGATTCGGTTTATTTCCAGTTTTGCCATTAGCTCCATTTTAAACTGAATAAATTCAGCACGATTATCCATGAAATTCATATTTTTACTGAACATAAAACGAAATATGACATCAAACATATTTTGACAAAATTAAATGTCAATTTGACAGCTAAGTATTATTAAAGTGTTCAACAACCAAATTAAACCTTTTTGAAGTGAAATTTCTTCACAGTATATATAATACCTATGAATAAAACAAGTAGTTATATTGATTTCCTCAAATAGGTATATCAAATTATACCTACCGGTAAAAATATGAATGTAATGTTAATGTGTAGTGTCAGCCCTAGCATTTTCAATGTTTTTTCACCACTGATAACGGGGTGTGGTATTAACATGCATAAAAATACCATCCTCATTCTTACCCATTCTTGCCATAAATGGACCGAACACGACGTGCTCAGTTAGGATTTCCTCCTTCGTTCTTTCCTCGTTCGCCTTCATTCTTTCGATCAGCGCCAGCTCTGTTCGGCTTTCCGCAAAAATTCTAGCCCACACGAATACCGAACTCCTACCGAATGCAAACTTTACATCAATACAGGCTTGCATAAGTCTTTCCCCTGGCTTTCTGTACACACGTTTATCCTTATGTTGTGTTAATACATAATAAATTTAAATCCTTCTGATGCCAATTAGATTTACTGAAATGTACCGAAACCACTCAGGTTCGGGCTATTCGTAGTCGCAAACCAAAATTAAAATATTAAAAGAATAGAAAAATTTAAAAAGACGCTGCACAATGTGTAAAATATCTTTTCTTGTAAAGGTTCAAACACAACCGGACTAGTGAAGTATTTAACTTCCATGCACAAAATTATTTTTTACTCCGAAGATTTCTCAAAAATAGTCATACTTAATTAAACTAATTGAAGTATCCACGAATTCTGAAGAGACGTAGTCACAAAAATAGAAGCAGTTTAGCTGAATGTACTCGAACTCTTATGCAGCAGACAACATTATATTTAGAAGTTCAACTTAGGAAATCTTCGATCGATATTAGTGCCAAACTTCATATTGAGAAATTGAGAGTGAGAGAAAGTTTTATTTTTTATTTTTGATGCTTTGTTTGATGTGTTATGTAAGATATTTCGATTAATAATGAAAAAAATATTTTTATGTAAATGTTTAATACAAGGCTCTACGGCATTTTATTTATGTAAATAAAACTAGGTCCCGGTAATTCAAGAGAAACTATAAATCTTGAGAATACTGAAATCCTAAATAATCATGATGCTGAACTAAAATGTCTCATATGTTAGCCAACCGACAAAAGCACCATCTCTTCACTAGATTTTTTACAATCTACATCGCACTAAATACTTATCATATCACTGTTTGACCGATTTTACTCGGCTCTTCGAATTTTAAACAATGCACAACATTCAGGTTCGGAATTAGCGCGAGACTGAAAATTCAAGGTGTAACAGCTATTGTTTTTACACCATTCAGTTGTTCAGATTTATTGTCCCAGAGGCAAGTCCATACGAAGTAATATAGATGGAAGTGTATGTGAAGGACACGCCGAACTCTTGACTGCGATACACCGACTGTTCTTGCTGTATCGCGCTGGCTTCGCCCGGTTTACAGCATCGTGTGTATTCATACATTCTGCAGGTGTAAGTGACATAATTACTTCTTTTATAATGACCATTGATTGGATACTTGGGACACTTCCTATATATACATTTTCCTACAGACAGAACACAAAAGCAAAAATTGGTGTAGTAATTTGCTTAATTTAATTTTAAAATCATATTTAATGCCATAACTTAACATCAACCAATAACTTTTAATATTTCTAATAAAAACAAACAAGTATTTTTTTTCATTTCGCTAGTTGAATTCTGTTTCGTGATACTATTATACACTCAGGAGCAATGAAAACGGGTAAATTTCTTTGGAAACTATATGGTGTCCCCTTGTTTTGCAGGCAGAAAAGTTACAGAATTTTGTTTCACAGAAAATGTTTCATATACTATTTGGTCCTGGTATTTTTCCTTCGATTTTTTTTTAAATTTTTTACTTGAAAGAAACAAATTCCACAGAAAATCAATTCAATGAATTTTGTAATTTTATTTTTTCATTACACAAACTTATCAAACAATATAATTATTTTTTAACGTATATTGTTTGGTCAGTGTATTTTTTCATAGCATTTCATTTTAAAGACAACAGTATTCAAAGTCGTGGGAAACTCAATATTGTATGAATAATTTTTGTGAAACAAAATTCTACGAAATTACTGTTTGGAGAATAAGGATACATCAATAATAACAAAATCAATACAACATAATACATATTATCGGTGTCCCCTTGTTTTACAGAAACTCATTTCATAGAATGTATCACTTCGCAGAATTTTTATTTCTTAAAGGGCTACTTTCTGCTGAAACCTTAATGTTTTCAGATTATCTTAAGCATGAGTTACGAAGGTTAGGTTAGGTTAGACCTAAGACCATCAAAAAATAATCTGAAAACAGTAAGATTACAGCAGAAGTTAGCTTTCTAAGAAATGAAATTTCTGCGAAGTGATACATTCAATAAAACTTCTGTCTGTAAAATAACGTACAACCCATATTATCTTTTAGTATAAGGGTTATATGATAAATACTATATTATGATATAAATATGAGTGAGCGAGCGAGCGAAGCGAGCGACCAAGACTTCTCTGGGCAGAACCGACCTGAACAGAGGGGCTAGTGTCTAACGCACTCGCAATCGCAACCGGCTTCAAAGTGGAGCAATTGTTTTCATATTGTATGCAGACGAGCGTTCGATTTTCAAAATGAAAACGATCGTGATTGCAAGTGCGTTAGACAATAAGCCCTCAGGTTAGGTTAGAAGGCTATGGCGGGAGAGAAGCGAAGCAAGCTCCCGCTTTAGCCTTCGAGGTTATTTTTTTATATCCCTTGAATAAGCTATGCGATACAATTGGATTGTAAATTAAAATCGTTGTATGCGTTTATATTATACGTAAGATGAACTTGCTGTCTGCAAAATAAGGGTACACCAATAAAATTGCTACAGTGCATTTGAGTTTCATCACTACATAGTATAAAACAAAGTAGCTTTTTCTGTCCCTATATCCCTATGTATGCTTAAATCTTTAAAACTACGCAACGGATTATGATGCGGTTTTTTTTAAATATAGATAGAGTGATTGAAGAGGAAGGATTATATGTATAATACTTTAATCCGGAGCGAAGTGTATGCATATATTTCAAATAGTACATCAAACTTAAATATAGTAAACATTGTTTCTGTGAATGCGGTGTTTTAATTTTATAGGAGGGTATGCTTTTTTCAAACGTTTCATTTCACACACCTTCACAAACTTCACCCAATTCTATAAGTTGATTATATTGTTATATTTTAAATAAATAATATGAGAACAAAGAATATTTAATTAGCTATTCTATGATATTAAAAAAGAAACATTGATTTTTATTTGAAATAAAAAACGATGATTTAAATGTCTTCAAAGTAGGTAATTATTCTACATATTGATTATTCTATGAAATGATTATACGAGAAAAAAAATATATGAAGTGAAATTCTAAAAAACTTCTGCCAGTAAAATAACGTACAACCAAACTCTATACTAAGTGACCCGTGTTCATTGCTCTTCACTATAGGTAGCTTATGTTAGTGATCCGAATTTATTGCTCTCGAGTGTAAATCCGTGTTCATAGATAATATTTTAATTACGAACATTACTTACTAGGTACCCGCAACACCATGAGCGAGGCTGGAGACTCTAAGTCGAATCAATTATTTTTATATATTTGCCTGTTCATCTATAGTCTGTTTGTGCTGTCTTTTTACCTTGAAATCTACAAGGCCTCTATTCTACGACGTTAAACAATGCTTTTGACGCTTTACCGTATTGTTTTTAACTCGATCGCAATATCAATATCGTTTCACCCAGTAGATTACAGTCGGTCCTGGGGCTCTATTCTAAAAAACAATACTATAACACGTCAAAGGCAATATGTTTTTACTGAGTTGACAGATCATGAATACGAGTATAAATACAGACTGTCTTTATTGAAACACTTTTATATTGATAGTACTTATTAATGATGAATTAGGGGATTCCGGTAACCTTCGGGGAGGGAAGATGGCCGATTGAAAAATGCCTGGCTTCTACTTTTGATTTATTCTGTTTACTGATTTACTCTATTCACTTGACATTGGCGAAATCACTGCGTGGACCGCCATTTAATAAAAAAGAAGAAGAAGAAGAAGAATGATGAATTATTTGTGTTGTGCATTTAGAATAATGTTGTGCATACCTAACTAACCTGCGCCTTAATCCCTATAACAGAAGCAGATGAAAACGTTGCCACGACTTCAACGAAATTCAAATCTATAACACCAAGTCATACAACAGAAAAGCCGGACTCCCAACTACCGGATAAAATTAAAGAAGACGAGGTTTCTAGCTCCGAGGAAGCCTTTAAATCGAACCATACCATGGAGAATATCAGCAAAGAAGGTAAAATAATCAAGGTATAGCCTTATAAATAGTACATTGTGCATCAAGGGACGTGAGAAGGGGTTTATTTTGTAAATCCCCTTACTGCCCAGGATACATACAATATTTTCATCACATTTGCAGAGAAATAAAATAAAAATAAACCACTCGTATAAAAGAAAACAACAATCAAAAAAATGTATGTTCGACTTGCTAAAAGAGATCGACAATTTTTTTCAACGTAGTGTTCTACACAGTCATAACATGATGCTAAGATTTGCATTTAGTTTTCAAACTTCACAGGCCATACTGCCAGAATGAACCGATTTTCAAAATGAAATTTAATAAAATCATTGCATATTTCCGCAAAATAATAGTAAAATATAAATACACCTTATGCAGTTAAATGTACCGTATAAGTTTTACGAGTATATACTGTAAAATTGGTTTGTGGTTGACTGGTAGAGAATGCCTTTAAGTCCGCCATTTGTACTTTTTACATTTATTTGTATTGTGCAAAGAAGATTAAATAAATAAATAAATAAATAAATCGGCTATAACTGCTCAAATAATCCTGCGTGTAATAAAATAACACCCTTTCCGAGCAAGTGTGATGAAAATTTATTTACGTCAGTGGTAGCTCGACTGTAATGTGTTTTTCATCTCGTCGCGTTCTATAAATTCGTTTTGTTTTTCTTTCCCTTAGATTAATGTAGTTGGTTGTAAGATGTACAGAAATAAACTTACACCACGATGTGCGTAAACTGGCTTACTTAATCGTAAAAAAATTATTTAGTCCTTTTACCAGATATCAGAAATCGGGTCTTTCTTTATAGATAGGAATCAGGAAAACAGATCCAGAGCCCCAGAGTCATAACTTTGTTCAAAAATGTAAGACTTGGTCTAACGATAACTTGTTCAAACAGATATCAGGAGTACAGCCGCGTGTTCTCCAAACAACTGCAACCCTACTGTGGTTCACGTTGGTTCTAAAATGGCTGAGATTCGTGCCTTGGACTCTGGTAAAAACTTAATTGATCACAGACCAGTGGATGGACCAAGAGAGCAAGACAGACGCCTGGAACAGAAGGGAAGTAAATCTAAATTACACATGGATGGAAATTTGACCGTTTCAGGTGAACAAATTCATGACCCGGCGGCGAAACTACTAGTAGCTTCTATAAAATGGCTTCATGCTGTGCCGTCTTTTACTAAATTAAAATCTTCCAACCAAATTGATCTGTTACACCATAACTGGAGAGAGTTGTTCCTCGTAGCAGCAGCGCAATATTCTTACCACTTCGATGAAGGTAGGAAACGTTTATAAAAATACTAGCTTTCGTCCGTTACTTGTCACTGCGTACCTTCAAGTCGTTTACGGTTTACCGCTATTTCCTTGAAACATTTTTTCGGTAGAAGAAATATCCTATTGTGTCAAGGAATTTCTAGGCAAGGCTTCAAAACTCCCAAACAAAATTAATTAAGATTTGTTTTAATAAGAAGATTTAACTAAGAATGCCTTGCCTGTAAGTCCTTCTATTTGACTAACCAAACACTAATAATTAGTGAGCTGTGCTGTAATAATATAGTTAACCACTACTTTCTTATCTATACTATCTATTCTAATATTGTAAATAAATAGGTAAAGTTTGCGAGTTTGTGAGGTTGTAGGGGGTAATCACTGGAACTACTGAACCGATTTAGATGAATTTTGGAGGAGATAGTTTGAGTCCCGTGAACGGACATAGAGTACAATTTATCCTAAAAATTGGAATTCCCTCAGGAGAATAGCGATAAACGACTTCTACGCGGTTGGAGTGGCAGGACCCTGCTGAACAGTTTATTTTGCGTTGCCGAACTAATAATGTAATACGTATGTTTAGGTTTTGTTATATTTTGCAGATGATACGCATTTAGCAACATCGTTGCATGCTAAAATAGGATTGAAAAAGTTAACATCCCTCGTGAAGAGGATAGCTCGGTGTAGACTGGATAAAACTGAGTACGACTGGCTAAAGTCTGCATTGTTATTCCGGAATGGTAAGTTACAAGGGAAAGGAACCTTAAAACCAATAACTATTAAATACATACTCGTATAAACCCCCGCACCCGGTATAATGGCGACCAGGCTTCCAGAGGTGATAACTGTTAAACGGCCCAATTTATTTTTATAAACTTACCCAAGAACCACCCCGATTTAACTACACTCGCGGACAAAAAATACGGGCCAATACGAAAACTAAAAGTACTTACTCTTAAAATATTAGAGTTGCATGAATGAACTGTAGCGATCGTGAGGTCATTGAAGTAGGGAACACGGAAAACCAGCGCCGTGGCTTGCCATGGCATAATTACAGCATAAGTGCATAATGCTGAGTGGCTCCCTATTTCACATTTTGACACAATTACGCATTGGCATTTAATTATTTTTTAAGATTTTAACCTTAATCTTTGTATCCAAATGTGTGTCAAATAAACAGACATAGAAGTTTTTGTGGCAGAAACGTCAATTAACTAGGGACTTCCTTCCGAAATTAAAATTATAGATAATTGTTTCACTTCACGTACTTATTTCAATGTGACATTTCATAGTAGATTACTTAAATGCTGATCACTACCCATCGATGGGTTTCTTACAAAATAATTTATTTTAATGCTACTCAGTCGATTTCCATACAAAATTAACTGAAACGAAACAAAAAGGAATATTAAGGTAAATTGTATGACATTTTGATATAATCCTTACTCAGTTTACTTTTTTACTCAGTTTTTGGAAAATGTATGAAAAGGACTCAAACTTAAAAAATATTATAGGTAGATAATCATTTATTTTTATCGTTATGTTCATGCTAGTTTTAAGCTTTGAGTTACGGTGTATCGAAATTGCATGTTCATATTATACGTTATGTCATAGTCTTAACTGTCATAAGAAAGTACAATTTATCGATAAATTAACATCGTTCGGAAGTCCCTAGGACAATTTTATTCGTGCAACAAAAACTTCTATGTAAGTAGGGTATTATTGGGGATTCTGGATCATTTGTCCTCGCTGCGCTCGGATGATCCAGAATCCCCAATAATGATCCAGGATCCCCAATAGTTTCCATCGATCAGTGATTCAGAATTCCATAAACTCAACAGGTAGTGACCTAACGAATGACCTGTCAATCCTTCAATGGTAAATTTGCATATCCTCGCCTCGTTCATTCGACTGATACTGTCGAAATGTAGATACAAAAATGTCTATAACAAAATATTTTGTAAATAGAAGCAAAACCGGAGTGCCGTATAATTCAATTTTATATTACTTATATTTTTGTTTACGGCACTCCGGTTTATTTTTCATAAATTTATTTCTTTGTTTAGTCATCTTTGTTTATTCATCTTTGTTCCTGTTAACACTTTCCACACAACCATTGCTGTACTAATGTTATAGGATAGTCCCGCTAACAGTTTTCTGG
Source organism: Acleris holmiana (assembly GCA_949316455.1). Taxonomy (NCBI): domain Eukaryota; kingdom Metazoa; phylum Arthropoda; class Insecta; order Lepidoptera; family Tortricidae; genus Acleris; species Acleris holmiana. The sequence goes on along the minus strand of OX438762.1, from coordinate 73,357,687 downwards.
AGTGGCCAATTCCATACTAATTGTTTAAGGACAAGGTGGTCTTTCGATACTAGAACGCTGATCTATATATGCGAGCGATCGTAAAAACTTTGATAGCACGATTTAAAATAAATTCTCCATGTTTGCTCTCTTTCAGCCATTTTCATGATATACTCGTATGTAGCCCCATTATCCTTCTTAACCTTACTTTTGGTTTGATTAAATTTTATTAAAATTGACATTAGTAATTGACGTTGTCGTAATTCAATAAGTAAATACTATTTGATTTGAGAACTCAGGGTTAATTACCTTTATAAGATAATAAATAAAAAGAATTTATAAAACATGTTTATTTAAACACCATTTTCTTAAACAAGTTACATTTCTTAGCACGCATACAGTTGGATGATATATACAGTTAAACACATCACTTGACAATCTATATTCTTCGTACAAACTTAACAATTTAGGACAGTTCATATCTTCCAGGTTAATAACATCATTATGATCTAAAATAGTTTTAAGCCAGGTAACTTTTTCCAGACCCTTACATAAAATCGTCTTATCAATCAGAAACTCTTGGATATACATTAAATATTTTTCGTAAGGTATAAATCCATCATTCCAATTAATTTTTCTGTTTCTCTGTATCCACGATACTTGTTTACGTTCGGTTGGAGAGAGATTGTGCAGTGGGCAAGGTGGTAGAATAAGTAGGTGTAGTAATTGTTCATTAACAGCTATTGCAACTTCTTTGACAATGAATGAATTGTTGTCCGTTTTAAACCCCTGCACATCAACTATTGCTGTCGACATCATGTCAACTTTCTAACAATATTACTCAAAGGTCTGTACTCCACCAAACGATCGTTAATAATCAAACAGTAAGCACTAGTGTTATCCGGCAAATCCTTTTCTGTTTCGATTTCTAAACGAACGTCAACAGGTCCAGTTTTTAAATGCTCATTTTGCCTCGAACAATCAATCACATATAATGGAGCTTTTTCCTTAAATTGTATAAGATCAAGCAGCGGATCTATAGGAAGGTTATAATACGACTGACGAAATCTCGCATACATATCGTATAATATACTGTATTTGTACTCATCAAATTTCAAGTTAAGACTATCGTATGGATAATAGTATGAATTTAAAAATAAAGTCACATTTTTAAGATTACAATGATCAAATACAGCGCTATCGTTTAATTTGTTATTTTTTCTATTAGTTTGCAATCCAAAAATTACATATCGAGGCTTTTCTAGTTGCGAAGTGGTTTTTATAGACCATGTATGTTTGGTTGTTTTTGGTAATAATGGATATTCATATAAATCCCAATTTCTAAACGCTATTTGCATAGGTTTATCTTTTTCTAAATGTTTAAGCAATGCAAGCCTTTGATGATCTGAAACTTTAACATGCGGCATGCGCCATTGAACTTTATTTACCTTAACTTCCACTGAATCATCTTTTTCGGTTACAACACCATTAAGATTTGTACTACTTCTATTTAGTATTAGTTCATGTTTACTATTAATAACTATTTTCTTGTAATCCTCCGCAAAACCTAATAGTTTATTAAGTGGTAAAAGAATACTAAATCTTCCACTGTGATCATCAAATCCGTCCACGTTCCAACCCCACATTGCAGCAGCTTTACTTTCTCCACCATTCATTGAGACTAAAGATTTCATTGTAGTAGTGATTCGAACATTTCTAATTCGATCTATTTCAATCCCATTCATTTCATATCTAATATCTTGAAAAAGAAATGATATAGCGTTATTTGTCAACTTAACATTTTTCACTTTTTTTACACCACTCACGTCTTTAGCTGTTATAGAAAAATATCCTTCTATGTATAACGCGCTAGCTGAAGGTAATACGTATATATCTTGCTGATGGATAGGTATTCGTATTTCATCATTTTCATTAAAACTGTTATTGTATGGGTTATAAGTATGGATTTCATAACTTTCAATTGAATTGTCGAATTGCGGATCGTCGGTTATATGGAGGATGCTCATATTTTTAATCCAAGAGCGCGAAGAAACTCTTTATTACTTTTTGTTATTGCTACAACCTTTTTGCGTCTAGTTCGTCTGACGTTGCGCTTGACAGTGGAGTTAGAACGACTTTGTCTTTGTATTTTGTTACAGATATCATCGTTAAAAATTATCATTTTGACTTTCGCAAGTGAAGACTTATATTAATATTTTCGTTATTAAAATTAATTAGATTTCCCTGTATATCTAATATTTTCACCGTAATTGACGAAATATGTTTCTTCTTTAGAGGAAAATATATTATATTTTTAGGTACTTCAATTACTTGATATCCGGGCGGACTGTTAAGCACGAATTCATGAATTATATGTGTAGGCAAACCGTTCGTATAGGAACCTTGGACAAGATCACATTCGATCCGTATCACAGACGCAGCAATAATGCATACAGGGTTGACTGATTCATGCCATTTATTTGGATCCAACATCTCTGAGAACCCTAATAATGCACCTACACTATTTTTTACCTTAAAATTAATCGGTTCGCTGCAAAAAATTGAACATTTAGAAGTATTGTTGTTAGGAACGATTTTAAACTGACAATTGTTCATATTACTTTTTAAATATTCATATAAATCAGACAGGTCATATGCGCCGCAAGGAATTTTAATATCCTTCTGTTTACCGTAAGCGAATACATTGTTGCTGTCAGTAATATTAGGTATTGAATTAAATGTTGAAAAATACAGTAAGCCGCACTCGTAATCGTCTTCTAATATTAAATGAGTATTTAATTCTGATCGAAGAATGGATTCATTTCCAGTGATTGTGAATGTAATAGACATTGTTATTGACTAAAATGTTTTTTGAAAGTGTAAGCTATTTATGAAGATCCCAAAATGAGTTTAAAAAGTCTATACACAAGTGGCCGCAAATGAAAGGATGAGTTTTTTGCTTGTTAACGTAATTATAAAAAATATTTAAGCCAACATATTTTAAAAATTCTTCAGGTGGTTTTAAATTACCATAACTGTCGAAATATTCGATATAATTATTAAATTTTGCATAGGCTACCCAATGAGTGCCAGAATTCCGGGAACTATCAAGATTAATAATTCCGCATTCTTTTTTTAATGGACGTTTTGGCAACTGATCTCGCATGAAAACTCCTCGAAAATTGGGAATTTCTTTGCAATATTCGAGAATGTCGATGTTAGTTAACGCTCGTTTAGGTAGCCTCTGCATTAGTTTTTTTTATTTTTAAAATAAATTCCTAATCCATTCTTGTGCTCTTTGAGATGCAACCCTCTTCCTAAATTTAATTCTTCCATTTTTTGATTGTGCCTCTTGAGTTCTTGAAAACGTTGTTTAGCAGACTTAATAGCTTCTACCGCTCTAGCAATACCAGCTGCGCCACCTGCTAAACCACCTGCAGCAGACAATCCGGCAAAAATGGGTATTAGGGGCAAAACTCCTCCAACTTTTGGCACAGGTATCACCCGGGGAATGTTTACTGAAGTATCTGAATCCCTCGTCAATTCTCGTGCAACAGCAACTGCTAACTCAATAGCCGCTTTTTTACATGTAGGTTTTAACTTTTTAATATGTTTTTTTGTAAGAGAAACAATATTTTTGAAAGTGTTTTTAAAACCAGCGCCAGACTTGGCTTTCTGTGAGGGAGTGAACACAATTTTTTTCTTGTTTTTTCCATTCGATTTAGGTTTTGACCCTACCATTTTTGTTGAATTGTAAATAAATTATTAATAAATAAGTTATTTTTTGTTTCGATGAAATACTCTGTCCAGTTTCAAGTGCGCAATTAAAATGCGCTTAAACTATGATGTTTGCTGCTTATAAGATTTCTGTTTTATCAATCCAACTATTTTCTTGCGAAGGTAGACCTAACCATTTTACATATAATTTTCGACCATTTTTCTTCAATACTTTTTCTACAAGATAAATGTTCTTATATTTAGGTTTTTGCAATTCGTGAGCATAAAATGATCCTAAGATGGGTCGATGTCTAGCATCTTCTATGATAAACGTTATTGGGTTTGTGTTTTGTACTTTCGTAATAGTAAATATTTCAGTTGACCAATTGGGAGTATATCCTTTTTCAAATGTTCCTTTATATTTGCTTATACGAACGGAATCTCCGACTGCAAATTTATTTTTTTCCTTTGTTGAACTCCTCTTTGATAAAAGCTTTTTATATTTCTGTAATACAGCATCCTTATTATTTTCACTGACTTCAATTGGTTTAAGAGCTATTGTTCTATGTATCGTATTATTATATTCATTAATTGCTTCCGAAAGTGTGTTTCCTATCCATTTATAGTTTCCTTTTAAACTAAATTGCTTGTACAATTTATTCTTAAAAGTCCTTATGAATCTTTCCACTATAGATGCTTTTTTAGTAGAGTATGTAGAGTAATGGTTTATTTTATGTAACTCAAGTAATGATTTTATTTTTTTATTATAGAATTCAGTTCCTAAATCAGTTTGCAAGTTTTTGGGTATTCGATTTTTTTGGAACAAATCACAAAAAGCTTGAGTTATATATTCCTTACTCTTTTTTTTTAATGGATATACCCACGCATACTTAGAAAAAGTATCAATAATGGCTAAAATATATTTAAACTGTAAATTATTGTTTGAAACAGATTGCATATCAATAAGATCAGCTTGCCATAAATCATCTATATCTTTCATCACTACATGTCTTCGAGGAAAGTTTTTCCGCGCTTGTTTATGTATTTCGTTTACTACGATTGCTTTACTCATTTCTTGTATTTGTTCTTAAATGAAACTGTTTCAATACTTTGTTGCAGGCTATTTACTTCTGTCTCTAGCTGAGCTAATGTTTGATTAATTAATTTTATTTTATTAAACAATTTATCTGCAGTATTGTCAACATACTGTTTTGTGGCGCAGTCCTCTGGATCGACAGGCTTTCCAATATGTTTAATTATCTTATTTTTTGCATCAAAACAATCGGTAACGTTTATGAAAGCCAAGGGAGGTTCATTAAAATTATTCATTTTATGCTTTTTTAACACATGGTGTCCAAACTTATCTACATTCATGTTCAACCAACACAATGAGACTGAATCAACAGTTGGTTCTGAAGTCTTTTTATTCCTTAATGATGTCTGCTTCTTTTAGTTCTTCTATAATCGAAATTATTTCGTTATCATGGTTAGTGTTGCCAGCATCTTTAGAAGCAATTAAAATTTTTAAACGTTCAATCAACTCATTAGGATCATCCCAATATACAAAATCCGTATTTGAATTATATTTTTTTAAGGAAGGCAGATTACCACCTTGCTTTGCCGTGCTGGATTCTTGAAATAGGGGTTTAATAATTTGACAGTATTTCATTCCTGAATTACCTTGTATCTGACCTTGAGGACTAAAACCTCTCTTATGGACATTAGTGTGCACCAAAATATCTTTATAGGTTATTTTATCCTTTTCATTTATTTTGTCGCAATTCGGTTTACTTTGAAATAAAAGCTCTTTTAAACCCGGCGTTAGTTCATAACTTTTATCATTTACATTAATCGTAGATATTTTATTAGGAGAATTCTCCCCATAAGATTTAAGCGTTGCAGGTGAATTTCCTATCATAAGTGTTTCACCGTCATGTCTTACTCCAAAGGCAACATTAAAAGGTTTATTTGGGACTTGCAAATAAGAATCGACATCCTCAAAGCTTTTTACTTTTGCCACATTATTTTCCATTTTCGTAGGAGTTTTTATTTCAAGTATGTTGGGAATATTTATTTTATCCTTTTTGATACAATCCGCGTTTACATCATTTGATAATATATTTTTGTTATTATGCTTATTTTCATTATAAGATGTTATTTGCTTAGGAGAATTATGAAGAAACATCATGGTTTCTAGCGGATCGGTTAATGGTTTCAAAATCTTCTTATTTTTTAATTCTAAATCATCCTCCTCTTGCTGCATCTTCTTTAACTTATTTTTAATATTCTTTACAGATTTAATTAATTGTGTTTTTATGTCTGTCTCCATGGCAAATCAATAACGCGGTCTAAAAAGACCCCCGATGTTTCTTATTGTTATAAGTAAAGTGATTTTATTTTAGTCATCATTTATATTTATTCAAATTTTACAAAAACATCGAATGACTTTCTATATCGACCATTATTTAATTTACAATCTTTGTTAATTATAAGACACGCATGTGAATCTTTCCATATATTTGCGGCAAGCGATTTGAATTTTTCCCAACTAATGTCAGAATTTACGTGCTCACGATAAATATGTTTTAAATTGATATCGTCTTGTTTAAAAATTATCAAAAAATTAACATTGTCTCGTATTAATTGCTTTGGCACTTTAGAGTAAGTCTGCGTTAAATAAAAACAGTCTATTCCTTTATGTCTGCCCATACAAAAGTAATTACGAATATTAGTCTGGTTTTCGCAAGCTACGTCATCAAAGATAAATATTGAATTGGGCATCGCCTCATGAGGAGAGATTACCTCTTTTTCATCGTGGATCATAAACAGTTTAATTTCGGGTATTCTTTTAAGAACTTCCTCTAAAAATCTATATTTAGGTTGAAAAGTTGTTTTAGAGTAAATGTAGACATTTCGAAATTTTAACCCATTTTCATGAAGCAATAAAGTTAAAATTATATTTGTTTTTCCACAATTTGATGGTCCACATATAATACATCGTATAGAGTTGGGAAGAAGCATACTATGTCTGTTATTATAATTAGTGCAATGTGATCCATCACTTATTTTGCTGATTTCTATTGACACAGGCTGTTTAATAAATTTCATTTCGCCTTCTGTTCAGTAATTTAATATAATATCAAATAAATACTTGTAATAATATAATCATCCTAAATCAATGAATTATCTTTGTAAGTCTTTATCATTTCTCTAATTACACATTCCTGTCTTATATTAGGCGAAGAATATTATACACCGAGATCTAAATTGCTGCTACTCGAGCGTCAGTCGCAGTCGACATTTGTCTCGCTTCTAACGTGGGTCCTGCGTATTTAAAATATATAGGTAAGTAAATCTATTTTTTATTGCTTCATCCAGTTATGTTGGATTTATTGCCATTTTTATTAAATAAAAACTTATGACACTTTTATATTTCAGATAATTATGGAAGACAGCACGCAGAATGATCGACTTGATTTTGGCAGCATATATGATGTCAGCCCCGTTTTCCACGATGTGCCGGAGGATCATCCTTTTTATTATGCTCAAGACGTTGACGGTTACATGGAAAAAGTGGAAAAAAAGCGGCAAGAGCTTTTAGCCCGTAGAGAAAACATGTGTAACGCAACCGTAACGCGAGAGCCTGACGCTCCGCGGGACAAAAGGGAGTTGAAAGCATTAAATACCAAATCGGGTATTAATAAAAAGGATCGTAGTAGAAAAGGATCATCATTTGTAATTAAAAATAACATTCGCAATGGACGATATTTAATTAAAATAAACATTGAGACAATGGACGAGTGTTACAGTGATCGTTCAGTTAGTGCGCAATATCTCGTGTGTGATCCGTATGATGAAGTGTTGGACAGCACAGAAAATGTGTTAAAAAAAATTATGAAAAAACTTGAAAGTGATTAATTTCGGTGTTAGTTATATATGTATAATTGTGACTTATTTCTATTATATCTCCATGTTTATTTTATATTATAGTTCTGAATTATAAAATCAATTTATGCCAATTATATTGTTATTTACTTACTTTGTAGAGCCAATTAATATAAGTTATTGTCAACGAAGTTTGAATTAAGGAAGAAAAATAGTAATTATTATTATTTTTCTTCCGTAATGTAATTAATGTAGCGTTGTTTTAATTTTATCATAAATTTCTTTAATTTATGTTTATTTATAAATAATTTGGCGTTATAAATATGTTATTTTTTGTCTCATTAAGTGTAAATTAGTAAAGACAATGGTTTATAAGAAGTCTGCCTGCTATTTAATTATTATTGTTGTACTTTCACCTTATTAAGTTTAATATTATTATCAACCTTATTTTAATAAATGATGTTCATATAGAATGTGGAACTTATTTTACGTGCAACCAAAGTTAAATAAACAGAGATAACACGTTATAACATGTCATGATTTGTTTCCTCTGCAACAGTATTGTAGCGGAACTACAAACCGACATTATTTTTTTATTATTTAACTTGGGTCATACACTAAGAAGATAAAGTCGAATTGCGCGCACGCCGCGTCAGCAACTCTTTACGTAGCCACATTCCTACGCGCCGAGCCAAAGTTAAACAAGCAGGGACAACTCGTTTTAACATGTTATGACTTGTTTCTCTGCAACAGTATCAAATTCCTTGTCTGAATCTCAATTATAACGAAATAAAAGAATAGCAACTTTGTTTAATTAAATTCTTAAAGTTAATCAATATTTCAGCCACTCTATTGGTGACGTGGCTGGCTTAGTTGGTAGAGACCCTGCCTACGAAGCTAGCGGTCCCGGGTTCGATTCCCGCTCAGAGCAAATATCTGTGTAATGCATGCATGAGTATTTGTTTCTGAGTCTGGGGTGTTTTCTATGCATTTAAGTATTTATTTCTTTATATAAGCATGTTTATCGTTGTCTAGTACCCTAACACAATCCTAGAGCTTAGTTGGGACTGGGGTAAATTTGTGTGAGGTTGTCCCATTTAATAATTTTTATTAATGGCTCCTCACTCTATATTGTCTGATTGTTTCCCTGTTGCTAACGTATTATCAACGTTGTGATAGCTCTTATTGACTTGACAGTAGAAGCGATCGAGTCATGATAATACGATTGCAATAGGTGTAAAACCAGCGTAACTCAAAATAAAAAAGCCAACTTATTTTAAATCAAGAGTGCGTCTTGAAATATGGAAAGATTAATAGTTTTGAGTTAGGCGGGTTTATTACTAAGCACGTGATTAATTAGCTGGCGGAGGTAAATGAAAGAAAAACAATAGGCATACATTCATCATTTATTGTTTTTATAAAAATAATATAAATGTTACAATTCACACGTTTGCATTAAATTTCTATTACTTTACAGTGCTGCCACATTAAAATGCTAATTTGTAATGTCCCCAAGGCAAAGTCGAAACATTATCTTCTAATACACACCTTTTATCATCATCCCTTGTAAGAACTAGCTTATTGATTTTTTGCGTGAAAATTTTATGATTTTTTGATTTTATTACACACATATTATCTCTAAAACATTCATTTTGAAATAAAGCATTTTTGTATTTATTAATATTAAGTTTTTTTGTAACACACTTTTTTATTCCCTTTGCTTTCCTGATTGTTGAAATTTGGGTATCTATGCAATATAGTTTTGCTCTCAAACCTACAAATTCCTTCACGATCTCACCCCCCATTTCGTCTTTAAAATATCCTGGAATTTTACAGTTCACTAAGGGCATATTAAATATGTTGCTAGCATCAAAATTGCTAGTATCAAAATACTTTATGTGTGTTTTGATATCTTCATAGAAATCTTCTGTATGAATTAAATACAAAAGACTATCAGTGTCCGTATAACAAAGATGAATTTTATTTTTATAAACACGTTTCATCACATCATAATGAAAGCGATACAAATGACTTTTGGCTATTTCTAGAATAGAGAAACCCACGTATATGGGTCGATCTAAAACGATTTTTGTCTGTTGCAACTGAATTGCTACTAATGAATCAGATATAACTGCCAAGTTTTTGAAGTTGGGAGCACTTATGTATTTTTCCGCGCCGCAAAATTTATTTGTGTTATTTGAATGATCTTTCCAGATATTAACAAGTTTTACATCAACCTGTTTTCTTTTATTTTCAATCGTTTTGCCAAATATTGAATTGTTTTGCTTTTTGAAAAAATCCCTTTCATAATCTGAGCTAGCATTTTGTCTCAAGGTGGTATTTAAAGATATGTATGGTTCTAAAAAGTTACTTTGATCGAAAGCTAAAACTTTATATGTTTTTAACAAAACAAGACCATTTTTCAAACATTCTTTTAAATGCATGTAGTGAATAATGTATCTATGTTTGTCGTAGAGGCTAGCAATTAATTTTTTATTTTTGCTTCCTCTAGGAGCAAATTTTTCAGCTGCAAATGGCATATCTGAATGAGACTCATGAAGTTCAACAGGATAGTGAAGGTCGACTTCAAGTATAAAACCGGTATCAGAATCGCGTGACTGTTTTTCAACGTTAAAGTTTGCTAATTCATCATCGTTAAGATACCTGAAATTTCCTGTTGGCAGATGCTGCATCATTGCATATCCATATAAATTTACACAGTCTAAATAGGCTAAAAAGCTATTCGGCTCGTTAATGTTAAAATCTGGAAGATATTTATTATTCGCCTTTGCGTATCTATGTGAACATTGAGCAAGACCTCCTCTTATTCCGTTTTCCAGCATTTGATACATATCTATATCGGAGAGTAGATCCAATTTTACTTTTGTGTATAATAACATAGCATCCCAACTTAATGATGGTGACGATACGTAATAACAGGGATCAAGATTGTAGTATTTAAGGCTCATGCTTCGAAATTTTTCAAAAACGTCACATAGAAGAAGCACATCACATTTCAAGTATAAATCTGTATATTCTCCTAAGTTTTTAATAGCAAAAGTTTCCCAAACATGTAAGGCATGATTATAATCCTCAGAAGATACAGATTCTGATGAGAGTTTACTAAAAAAATTGGAAGCCTGAGGCAACTGGGTTTCTTCATAACGTTGCCAAGAGTTTATATAATCATAACAATAGACACCCTTTCTTCGCACTATATCAAACTTGGCCCCATCTCCAAAAAATGATTTTAAATGTTGGAAATCATCTTTTTTCATTGTATTTACTAAATTGTCTAAACTTGAACTCAAAAAGTTGAAAGAATCAATAAATTTTAATTGAGCTACATTTTGCTGGTCTATTGGAATGAACTTCGTAAACGAAATATACTTTTCTTTATTTTTTGGGATAAGGTTTATTCGACCGCATACGTTTGTGAGTTCATTAATAAACAAATGGCAGTCATATCCGGAAAGGTTATGAAAAATTATTGGTATAAATGGGCAAGGTTTTGAATT
>OX438762.1:73167575-73346388 GCA_949316455.1 Acleris holmiana | reverse complement strand
CGTAGAGAAAACATGTGTAACGCAACCGTAACGCGAGAGCCTGACGCTCCGCGGGACAAAAGGGAGTTGAAAGCATTAAATACCAAATCGGGTATTAATAAAAAGGATCGTAGTAGAAAAGGATCATCATTTGTAATTAAAAATAACATTCGCAATGGACGATATTTAATTAAAATAAACATTGAGACAATGGACGAGTGTTACAGTGATCGTTCAGTTAGTGCGCAATATCTCGTGTGTGATCCGTATGATGAAGTGTTGGACAGCACAGAAAATGTGTTAAAAAAAATTATGAAAAAACTTGAAAGTGATTAATTTCGGTGTTAGTTATATATGTATAATTGTGACTTATTTCTATTATATCTCCATGTTTATTTTATATTATAGTTCTGAATTATAAAATCAATTTATGCCAATTATATTGTTATTTACTTACTTTGTAGAGCCAATTAATATAAGTTATTGTCAACGAAGTTTGAATTAAGGAAGAAAAATAGTAATTATTATTATTTTTCTTCCGTAATGTAATTAATGTAGCGTTGTTTTAATTTTATCATAAATTTCTTTAATTTATGTTTATTTATAAATAATTTGGCGTTATAAATATGTTATTTTTTGTCTCATTAAGTGTAAATTAGTAAAGACAATGGTTTATAAGAAGTCTGCCTGCTATTTAATTATTATTGTTGTACTTTCACCTTATTAAGTTTAATATTATTATCAACCTTATTTTAATAAATGATGTTCATATAGAATGTGGAACTTATTTTACGTGCAACCAAAGTTAAATAAACAGAGATAACACGTTATAACATGTCATGATTTGTTTCCTCTGCAACAGTATTGTAGCGGAACTACAAACCGACATTATTTTTTTATTATTTAACTTGGGTCATACACTAAGAAGATAAAGTCGAATTGCGCGCACGCCGCGTCAGCAACTCTTTACGTAGCCACATTCCTACGCGCCGAGCCAAAGTTAAACAAGCAGGGACAACTCGTTTTAACATGTTATGACTTGTTTCTCTGCAACAGTATCAAATTCCTTGTCTGAATCTCAATTATAACGAAATAAAAGAATAGCAACTTTGTTTAATTAAATTCTTAAAGTTAATCAATATTTCAGCCACTCTATTGGTGACGTGGCTGGCTTAGTTGGTAGAGACCCTGCCTACGAAGCTAGCGGTCCCGGGTTCGATTCCCGCTCAGAGCAAATATCTGTGTAATGCATGCATGAGTATTTGTTTCTGAGTCTGGGGTGTTTTCTATGCATTTAAGTATTTATTTCTTTATATAAGCATGTTTATCGTTGTCTAGTACCCTAACACAATCCTAGAGCTTAGTTGGGACTGGGGTAAATTTGTGTGAGGTTGTCCCATTTAATAATTTTTATTAATGGCTCCTCACTCTATATTGTCTGATTGTTTCCCTGTTGCTAACGTATTATCAACGTTGTGATAGCTCTTATTGACTTGACAGTAGAAGCGATCGAGTCATGATAATACGATTGCAATAGGTGTAAAACCAGCGTAACTCAAAATAAAAAAGCCAACTTATTTTAAATCAAGAGTGCGTCTTGAAATATGGAAAGATTAATAGTTTTGAGTTAGGCGGGTTTATTACTAAGCACGTGATTAATTAGCTGGCGGAGGTAAATGAAAGAAAAACAATAGGCATACATTCATCATTTATTGTTTTTATAAAAATAATATAAATGTTACAATTCACACGTTTGCATTAAATTTCTATTACTTTACAGTGCTGCCACATTAAAATGCTAATTTGTAATGTCCCCAAGGCAAAGTCGAAACATTATCTTCTAATACACACCTTTTATCATCATCCCTTGTAAGAACTAGCTTATTGATTTTTTGCGTGAAAATTTTATGATTTTTTGATTTTATTACACACATATTATCTCTAAAACATTCATTTTGAAATAAAGCATTTTTGTATTTATTAATATTAAGTTTTTTTGTAACACACTTTTTTATTCCCTTTGCTTTCCTGATTGTTGAAATTTGGGTATCTATGCAATATAGTTTTGCTCTCAAACCTACAAATTCCTTCACGATCTCACCCCCCATTTCGTCTTTAAAATATCCTGGAATTTTACAGTTCACTAAGGGCATATTAAATATGTTGCTAGCATCAAAATTGCTAGTATCAAAATACTTTATGTGTGTTTTGATATCTTCATAGAAATCTTCTGTATGAATTAAATACAAAAGACTATCAGTGTCCGTATAACAAAGATGAATTTTATTTTTATAAACACGTTTCATCACATCATAATGAAAGCGATACAAATGACTTTTGGCTATTTCTAGAATAGAGAAACCCACGTATATGGGTCGATCTAAAACGATTTTTGTCTGTTGCAACTGAATTGCTACTAATGAATCAGATATAACTGCCAAGTTTTTGAAGTTGGGAGCACTTATGTATTTTTCCGCGCCGCAAAATTTATTTGTGTTATTTGAATGATCTTTCCAGATATTAACAAGTTTTACATCAACCTGTTTTCTTTTATTTTCAATCGTTTTGCCAAATATTGAATTGTTTTGCTTTTTGAAAAAATCCCTTTCATAATCTGAGCTAGCATTTTGTCTCAAGGTGGTATTTAAAGATATGTATGGTTCTAAAAAGTTACTTTGATCGAAAGCTAAAACTTTATATGTTTTTAACAAAACAAGACCATTTTTCAAACATTCTTTTAAATGCATGTAGTGAATAATGTATCTATGTTTGTCGTAGAGGCTAGCAATTAATTTTTTATTTTTGCTTCCTCTAGGAGCAAATTTTTCAGCTGCAAATGGCATATCTGAATGAGACTCATGAAGTTCAACAGGATAGTGAAGGTCGACTTCAAGTATAAAACCGGTATCAGAATCGCGTGACTGTTTTTCAACGTTAAAGTTTGCTAATTCATCATCGTTAAGATACCTGAAATTTCCTGTTGGCAGATGCTGCATCATTGCATATCCATATAAATTTACACAGTCTAAATAGGCTAAAAAGCTATTCGGCTCGTTAATGTTAAAATCTGGAAGATATTTATTATTCGCCTTTGCGTATCTATGTGAACATTGAGCAAGACCTCCTCTTATTCCGTTTTCCAGCATTTGATACATATCTATATCGGAGAGTAGATCCAATTTTACTTTTGTGTATAATAACATAGCATCCCAACTTAATGATGGTGACGATACGTAATAACAGGGATCAAGATTGTAGTATTTAAGGCTCATGCTTCGAAATTTTTCAAAAACGTCACATAGAAGAAGCACATCACATTTCAAGTATAAATCTGTATATTCTCCTAAGTTTTTAATAGCAAAAGTTTCCCAAACATGTAAGGCATGATTATAATCCTCAGAAGATACAGATTCTGATGAGAGTTTACTAAAAAAATTGGAAGCCTGAGGCAACTGGGTTTCTTCATAACGTTGCCAAGAGTTTATATAATCATAACAATAGACACCCTTTCTTCGCACTATATCAAACTTGGCCCCATCTCCAAAAAATGATTTTAAATGTTGGAAATCATCTTTTTTCATTGTATTTACTAAATTGTCTAAACTTGAACTCAAAAAGTTGAAAGAATCAATAAATTTTAATTGAGCTACATTTTGCTGGTCTATTGGAATGAACTTCGTAAACGAAATATACTTTTCTTTATTTTTTGGGATAAGGTTTATTCGACCGCATACGTTTGTGAGTTCATTAATAAACAAATGGCAGTCATATCCGGAAAGGTTATGAAAAATTATTGGTATAAATGGGCAAGGTTTTGAATTTAAATTACAACTATTGTGAGCGGGCCCTCTATATCGACCTGTGAAGTGATCATGATCCTTTACAATGTTATCACTAGATGAAAACTTGTCTTTACAAATATGACAAGCAGTGCTAGTTTCAAATGATAGCTGTTCCTCTAGCGTAAGCGGAATCATAGGTTTGCTGACAGATAATATTGAGTACAATCGCTGCACATCATTACATATAGACTCCACAAACTTTTTCGAACAGTTGGGACCGCGATAAGAAACATAGTCGTTTAAATAAGGCTCGCTTCTACAACAAATGTAATATGCAAAGCAAGATGCCTCATGCAATTGAATATTTTCCACGTACATAGATTTACTTTTATCTGAATACTCTCGTAATAAGCTTTCGAAGTCACCATAGATCACAATAGGCACCTCCTGAGTTCTTTCAAAATTAGAAAAAAAAAGTTGTGTATTTGCCTCTGGTAAAACAGTTTGTACCCCTGCACAACTATGCTGAATTAATTTTTCCTCTGTTGAAAAATATAAAAAACAATCTTCACACAAATGTATCTTAGATTTATGTTTAGTTATTTGTTTGCGAACAAGTTTCTCAAAGTTTTTTATTAGGCAAAAGTGTGCCTTACTATTTTTAGTTATTAATAACAAGTTGATGTGCTGTAATTTACGATTAGCGGTTTTATATAAAGGGCCCATAACACTACCATTTTTTGTTAAACCATAGATGTTAAAACTAATATCAGTATTGTTGGCTTCGAACCACCTTATATCAGAGATGCTTGGTGGAAATGCCATGCCGGAAGTGTTTAAAACATTTTGGTATTTGGGATAAGATGAGACTCTGTTTGAGTTAACCTTGCTAGGATACAAGTGAGCCATTATAGACCATATAAAACAGTGATTATCCTCATTATTTATATTCAAACAAGCTTTTGTATTAGCAATATGTTTTGGTAATGGTATAAACGATCCAGCTCTCAAAGGATTGTATTTTACTATGTTTATCTCTAAGTGACTAACTGATTCGATTGTCCATCCTGATTCCGAGAGCTCAAATTCCGCACATTTAGTAATTAGTACATCAGCAAGTGATTTATATAATGATAAAACGTCTGTACTCTGCAAAACTATATCGTATTTAGTGTTAAATGACTTAATGGAACTTTCACTATTTTTTGGCAAACAATACTTTACGAAAAGTTCCAAATTAACTTTGAGTGAGACATGCTTTTGTAATGAATCTTTAATAAGTTGTTGTGCTATATCAGAGTTTTCACATAAAAATGAATCTGGGGTAATATTCGTATTTGAGGGATTGACTTTATAACTAACAATTCTACTCCGAAAAGCATTAGCTATTATATAAACGTTTTCAAGCCGCGTACTTAACAAACTATTAGACTTGTGGATATTAGTCTTTTTATGTGCTGCTAATTTTGGAACGGAAACATTACATACATCGCAAAAGAACATCTTATACTATTTTTGTTCTATGTAAGACGTGCTTTGTTTTGTAATAATTACATTTGTTGAAAACCGCAAAAGTTTTAAATTTGCCTTTAAACCGACTGTAAAGTAGCAGATTACAATAAACACATAACTAAAATTAGTTAAAAAGTATTTGACGGGTACAACACAGGCTGCACGCCTTTATACTCTTCTTTAGCAGCCTGAGCAACTTGTCTGACCGCTTTGAAAACTGGGCTATTATTATTTACAGCCCCTTTATATGTGAAAAAGGCATGTTTCCACCTGGTTGCTTCCGTCGCTACCGGCTCAAGCTCCCGCGTGGTGAAGACTCGGAGTTCGACGTAGTACTCCCCGCGCCGGCTGGGATCTCGTTGCAGCGTGTACCCGGAGCCCGTCCTTCTTGTCAAAAAATTACGTAGCGGAGCGGCCCTGATCGGTTCCTCTTCGTCACCCTGAAATTATTTAGCAACCTTATATTATTCACCTTTATAAATACAATTAAGAAAATCACTTAAATTATTAAAAAAATCCAGCGACAAACTGTTATCATGACCTAGGTCAGTCCAACTGAAATCGGCTTAAAGTTGGGTAAAAACAGTTTTAATGAAATCATCATAATAATAAAATCAATCTTACACAAATTGACCTAGCCAATAGTTGAGAACAAATACTTGCGCTCATCACACAAATATCTGCCCATACCGGGAATCGAACCCGGGACCGCTAGCTTCGTAGGCAGGGTCACTACCAACTAAGCTATCGTATCCTCGAAGTATTTTTGATAAACAATCGCCCAAGATAGGCATCTTACCTCGGAATCAAGAAACACAGCGACTCGTCTCTTTTTCGGTTGAGCAGCTGATGCATTCGCGACGCTGTCCAGGTCTGAATCACAGCCGTGCAGTTCCGCCGCCTTCTTAGTTCTTCTCTGCTTCGCCTTTACCGTCTTAACTTTCGCTGCACTCGTAGAAGCGGTAGATGCAGTCTGTTGCTGGGCACAGCTAATCTCCTCATCGGAATCGAACGGATTGAACACTGCCGACCTATTTTTATTAAAAGTATTTGAATAAGCATCACTAACCAAACACAATCAACATAAATAATAAAAAATAAAAAATATTACGTACATACTTGCTGCTTCTTTTTAATTACTTGTCTCACTCACTGCACTGCCACTACCAATTGAATGCTCAAATAAATGGAAGCTCCATTTATAACCCTATAAACTAAGGCTGCATTTAGATGTTACCAATTAAAATTATTAGTAATATAATTTTATTTCAAATGAGATTGTCCAAACAAAATCAAACCTTAATTCTGCATTACAGACGTTCGTCTATTAGAAAATAAAATATAATTATTGTGAATCACTCCCAATCCTTTACACCTATAAGGCGCGGCGCCAGCTTGCTGCGTTAACCTGAAACCTTATTCGTATTTGGTAGCTGCATGTACTTTAATGCGTTTCTATGTACCGAATGTAGCCTAACTATGAAGACGATATGATGCGTTAGCCGAGTTGGTAGGGACCCTGCCTACGAAGCTAGCGGTCCCGGGTTCGATTCCCGGTATGGGCAGATATTTGTGTGATGAGCACGAGTATTTGTTCCTGAGTCTTGGATGTTTTCTATGTATTTAAGTATTTATTTCTCTATATAAGTATTTATATCGTTGTCTAGTACCCATAGTACAAGCCTAGATCTTAGTTTGGGACTAGGTCAATTTGTATGAGATTGTCCCCCTGATATTTATTATTAAAAAAAAAAAATAATAATAAGGAAATATAAAACAGGCACTGGTTGGCTTGAAGACAGCAACGACTTACTATACTTATTGTTTAAATAACTTGTTTAACTCTCAGAATTTGTGAATCGGCTTTAGCTATAAAGAAGAAAGAAAAACACATATATTTGTTCGAATCATGTGAAGCATGAACATAAATTACTTACGCTTCCTATTATTTACATGTCATACAGCATGCTATGTAATGGCTCTCAAGGTTCGAAATTATTTTACTTTATTGCATTCATGCACACAATCTTAACATTGATTAACGAAGTTCTTAGTAAACAGTAAAAACATCGTGCTAGTTTCATATCGATTATTTGTATTAATAGCGCCATCTTAACATTGATTAACGAAGTTCTTGATTAGTAAACACAGCGCGGAGTTTCTTGTCAATCAGCAATAAAGTTGACACTTGATTTACCTAAATAGATGTCGTAACAATGTTCGAACTTTGATGTACATCGCGAACGATTACAGTGTTGAGATAAACTTAATAGTTTCAGTCGATTTATTTATTAAAGTTTCAGTTCACCTACGAAATTTTTACTTTATTAAAGACCGCAGATTCATTTCACTGTATTATTCCATTCAAATAGCATTGTCAAATAGCGCCATCTTACGCTAACAATAACATTGAGAAGCGCGTGAGTCACTTTATCGTCAGACTAGCAGATGTTAAGTACCTACCTTTTTAAATAGATGTCGTAACAATCTCTCATTACTTGAATAATACACAAATATTGGAATAATTAATGTATTTCACTTTAATCAACACTTTTAATAATGTGGTTTTTAATAACAACTGAAGATAGCTTGAAATCAAAAAAAGTTTGCAGTTTTTATTTTGATTTGACAGTAATAATTGAAAAAGACCTGAATCACGCTATCAAAGTTTTTACGATCGGTCGCATATATAGATCAGCGTTCTAGTATTATCTTGGTTGAGTAAATATCAGTACAGAGGAGGCGCCCCTTTGGAACGTATCGAAAGACCGCCTTGTCCTTAAACAATTAGTATGGAATTGGCCACTCCAGAAAACTGTTAGCGGGAGTAGGGTATTATTGGGGATTCTGGATCATTTGTCCTCGCTGCGCTCGGATGATCCAGAATCCCCAATAATGATCCAGGATCCCCAATAGTTTCCATCGATCAGTGATTCAGAATTCCATAAACTCAACAGGTAGTGACCTAACGAATGACCTGTCAATCCTTCAATGGTAAATTTGCATATCCTCGCCTCGTTCATTCGACTGATACTGTCGAAATGTAGATACAAAAATGTCTATAACAAAATATTTTGTAAATAGAAGCAAAACCGGAGTGCCGTATAATTCAATTTTATATTACTTATATTTTTGTTTACGGCACTCCGGTTTATTTTTCATAAATTTATTTCTTTGTTTAGTCATCTTTGTTTATTCATCTTTGTTCCTGTTAACACTTTCCACACAACCATTGCTGTACTAATGTTATAGGATAGTCCCGCTAACAGTTTTCTGGAGTGGCCAATTCCATACTAATTGTTTAAGGACAAGGTGGTCTTTCGATACTAGAACGCTGATCTATATATGCGAGCGATCGTAAAAACTTTGATAGCACGATTTAAAATAAATTCTCCATGTTTGCTCTCTTTCAGCCATTTTCATGATATACTCGTATGTAGCCCCATTATCCTTCTTAACCTTACTTTTGGTTTGATTAAATTTTATTAAAATTGACATTAGTAATTGACGTTGTCGTAATTCAATAAGTAAATACTATTTGATTTGAGAACTCAGGGTTAATTACCTTTATAAGATAATAAATAAAAAGAATTTATAAAACATGTTTATTTAAACACCATTTTCTTAAACAAGTTACATTTCTTAGCGCGCATACAGTTGGATGATATATACAGTTAAACACATCACTTGACAATCTATATTCTTCGTACAAACTTAACAATTTAGGACAGTTCATATCTTCCAGGTTAATAACATCATTATGATCTAAAATAGTTTTAAGCCAGGTAACTTTTTCCAGACCCTTACATAAAATCGTCTTATCAATCAGAAACTCTTGGATATACATTAAATATTTTTCGTAAGGTATAAATCCATCATTCCAATTAATTTTTCTGTTTCTCTGTATCCACGATACTTGTTTACGTTCGGTTGGAGAGAGATTGTGCAGTGGGCAAGGTGGTAGAATAAGTAGGTGTAGTAATTGTTCATTAACAGCTATTGCAACTTCTTTGACAATGAATGAATTGTTGTCCGTTTTAAACCCCTGCACATCAACTATTGCTGTCGACATCATGTCAACTTTCTAACAATATTACTCAAAGGTCTGTACTCCACCAAACGATCGTTAATAATCAAACAGTAAGCACTAGTGTTATCCGGCAAATCCTTTTCTGTTTCGATTTCTAAACGAACGTCAACAGGTCCAGTTTTTAAATGCTCATTTTGCCTCGAACAATCAATCACATATAATGGAGCTTTTTCCTTAAATTGTATAAGATCAAGCAGCGGATCTATAGGAAGGTTATAATACGACTGACGAAATCTCGCATACATATCGTATAATATACTGTATTTGTACTCATCAAATTTCAAGTTAAGACTATCGTATGGATAATAGTATGAATTTAAAAATAAAGTCACATTTTTAAGATTACAATGATCAAATACAGCGCTATCGTTTAATTTGTTATTTTTTCTATTAGTTTGCAATCCAAAAATTACATATCGAGGCTTTTCTAGTTGCGAAGTGGTTTTTATAGACCATGTATGTTTGGTTGTTTTTGGTAATAATGGATATTCATATAAATCCCAATTTCTAAACGCTATTTGCATAGGTTTATCTTTTTCTAAATGTTTAAGCAATGCAAGCCTTTGATGATCTGAAACTTTAACATGCGGCATGCGCCATTGAACTTTATTTACCTTAACTTCCACTGAATCATCTTTTTCGGTTACAACACCATTAAGATTTGTACTACTTCTATTTAGTATTAGTTCATGTTTACTATTAATAACTATTTTCTTGTAATCCTCCGCAAAACCTAATAGTTTATTAAGTGGTAAAAGAATACTAAATCTTCCACTGTGATCATCAAATCCGTCCACGTTCCAACCCCACATTGCAGCAGCTTTACTTTCTCCACCATTCATTGAGACTAAAGATTTCATTGTAGTAGTGATTCCAACATTTCTAATTCGATCTATTTCAATCCCATTCATTTCATATCTAATATCTTGAAAAAGAAATGATATAGCGTTATTTGTCAACTTAACATTTTTCACTTTTTTTACACCACTCACGTCTTTAGCTGTTATAGAAAAATATCCTTCTATGTATAACGCGCTAGCTGAAGGTAATACGTATATATCTTGCTGATGGATAGGTATTCGTATTTCATCATTTTCATTAAAACTGTTATTGTATGGGTTATAAGTATGGATTTCATAACTTTCAATTGAATTGTCGAATTGCGGATCGTCGGTTATATGGAGGATGCTCATATTTTTAATCCAAGAGCGCGAAGAAACTCTTTATTACTTTTTGTTATTGCTACAACCTTTTTGCGTCTAGTTCGTCTGACGTTGCGCTTGACAGTGGAGTTAGAACGACTTTGTCTTTGTATTTTGTTACAGATATCATCGTTAAAAATTATCATTTTGACTTTCGCAAGTGAAGACTTATATTAATATTTTCGTTATTAAAATTAATTAGATTTCCCTGTATATCTAATATTTTCACCGTAATTGACGAAATATGTTTCTTCTTTAGAGGAAAATATATTATATTTTTAGGTACTTCAATTACTTGATATCCGGGCGGACTGTTAAGCACGAATTCATGAATTATATGTGTAGGCAAACCGTTCGTATAGGAACCTTGGACAAGATCACATTCGATCCGTATCACAGACGCAGCAATAATGCATACAGGGTTGACTGATTCATGCCATTTATTTGGATCCAACATCTCTGAGAACCCTAATAATGCACCTACACTATTTTTTACCTTAAAATTAATCGGTTCGCTGCAAAAAATTGAACATTTAGAAGTATTGTTGTTAGGAACGATTTTAAACTGACAATTGTTCATATTACTTTTTAAATATTCATATAAATCAGACAGGTCATATGCGCCGCAAGGAATTTTAATATCCTTCTGTTTACCGTAAGCGAATACATTGTTGCTGTCAGTAATATTAGGTATTGAATTAAATGTTGAAAAATACAGTAAGCCGCACTCGTAATCGTCTTCTAATATTAAATGAGTATTTAATTCTGATCGAAGAATGGATTCATTTCCAGTGATTGTGAATGTAATAGACATTGTTATTGACTAAAATGTTTTTTGAAAGTGTAAGCTATTTATGAAGATCCCAAAATGAGTTTAAAAAGTCTATACACAAGTGGCCGCAAATGAAAGGATGAGTTTTTTGCTTGTTAACGTAATTATAAAAAATATTTAAGCCAACATATTTTAAAAATTCTTCAGGTGGTTTTAAATTACCATAACTGTCGAAATATTCGATATAATTATTAAATTTTGCATAGGCTACCCAATGAGTGCCAGAATTCCGGGAACTATCAAGATTAATAATTCCGCATTCTTTTTTTAATGGACGTTTTGGCAACTGATCTCGCATGAAAACTCCTCGAAAATTGGGAATTTCTTTGCAATATTCGAGAATGTCGATGTTAGTTAACGCTCGTTTAGGTAGCCTCTGCATTAGTTTTTTTTATTTTTAAAATAAATTCCTAATCCATTCTTGTGCTCTTTGAGATGCAACCCTCTTCCTAAATTTAATTCTTCCATTTTTTGATTGTGCCTCTTGAGTTCTTGAAAACGTTGTTTAGCAGACTTAATAGCTTCTACCGCTCTAGCAATACCAGCTGCGCCACCTGCTAAACCACCTGCAGCAGACAATCCGGCAAAAATGGGTATTAGGGGCAAAACTCCTCCAACTTTTGGCACAGGTATCACCCGGGGAATGTTTACTGAAGTATCTGAATCCCTCGTCAATTCTCGTGCAACAGCAACTGCTAACTCAATAGCCGCTTTTTTACATGTAGGTTTTAACTTTTTAATATGTTTTTTTGTAAGAGAAACAATATTTTTGAAAGTGTTTTTAAAACCAGCGCCAGACTTGGCTTTCTGTGAGGGAGTGAACACAATTTTTTTCTTGTTTTTTCCATTCGATTTAGGTTTTGACCCTACCATTTTTGTTGAATTGTAAATAAATTATTAATAAATAAGTTATTTTTTGTTTCGATGAAATACTCTGTCCAGTTTCAAGTGCGCAATTAAAATGCGCTTAAACTATGATGTTTGCTGCTTATAAGATTTCTGTTTTATCAATCCAACTATTTTCTTGCGAAGGTAGACCTAACCATTTTACATATAATTTTCGACCATTTTTCTTCAATACTTTTTCTACAAGATAAATGTTCTTATATTTAGGTTTTTGCAATTCGTGAGCATAAAATGATCCTAAGATGGGTCGATGTCTAGCATCTTCTATGATAAACGTTATTGGGTTTGTGTTTTGTACTTTCGTAATAGTAAATATTTCAGTTGACCAATTGGGAGTATATCCTTTTTCAAATGTTCCTTTATATTTGCTTATACGAACGGAATCTCCGACTGCAAATTTATTTTTTTCCTTTGTTGAACTCCTCTTTGATAAAAGCTTTTTATATTTCTGTAATACAGCATCCTTATTATTTTCACTGACTTCAATTGGTTTAAGAGCTATTGTTCTATGTATCGTATTATTATATTCATTAATTGCTTCCGAAAGTGTGTTTCCTATCCATTTATAGTTTCCTTTTAAACTAAATTGCTTGTACAATTTATTCTTAAAAGTCCTTATGAATCTTTCCACTATAGATGCTTTTTTAGTAGAGTATGTAGAGTAATGGTTTATTTTATGTAACTCAAGTAATGATTTTATTTTTTTATTATAGAATTCAGTTCCTAAATCAGTTTGCAAGTTTTTGGGTATTCGATTTTTTTGGAACAAATCACAAAAAGCTTGAGTTATATATTCCTTACTCTTTTTTTTTAATGGATATACCCACGCATACTTAGAAAAAGTATCAATAATGGCTAAAATATATTTAAACTGTAAATTATTGTTTGAAACAGATTGCATATCAATAAGATCAGCTTGCCATAAATCATCTATATCTTTCATCACTACATGTCTTCGAGGAAAGTTTTTCCGCGCTTGTTTATGTATTTCGTTTACTACGATTGCTTTACTCATTTCTTGTATTTGTTCTTAAATGAAACTGTTTCAATACTTTGTTGCAGGCTATTTACTTCTGTCTCTAGCTGAGCTAATGTTTGATTAATTAATTTTATTTTATTAAACAATTTATCTGCAGTATTGTCAACATACTGTTTTGTGGCGCAGTCCTCTGGATCGACAGGCTTTCCAATATGTTTAATTATCTTATTTTTTGCATCAAAACAATCGGTAACGTTTATGAAAGCCAAGGGAGGTTCATTAAAATTATTCATTTTATGCTTTTTTAACACATGGTGTCCAAACTTATCTACATTCATGTTCAACCAACACAATGAGACTGAATCAACAGTTGGTTCTGAAGTCTTTTTATTCCTTAATGATGTCTGCTTCTTTTAGTTCTTCTATAATCGAAATTATTTCGTTATCATGGTTAGTGTTGCCAGCATCTTTAGAAGCAATTAAAATTTTTAAACGTTCAATCAACTCATTAGGATCATCCCAATATACAAAATCCGTATTTGAATTATATTTTTTTAAGGAAGGCAGATTACCACCTTGCTTTGCCGTGCTGGATTCTTGAAATAGGGGTTTAATAATTTGACAGTATTTCATTCCTGAATTACCTTGTATCTGACCTTGAGGACTAAAACCTCTCTTATGGACATTAGTGTGCACCAAAATATCTTTATAGGTTATTTTATCCTTTTCATTTATTTTGTCGCAATTCGGTTTACTTTGAAATAAAAGCTCTTTTAAACCCGGCGTTAGTTCATAACTTTTATCATTTACATTAATCGTAGATATTTTATTAGGAGAATTCTCCCCATAAGATTTAAGCGTTGCAGGTGAATTTCCTATCATAAGTGTTTCACCGTCATGTCTTACTCCAAAGGCAACATTAAAAGGTTTATTTGGGACTTGCAAATAAGAATCGACATCCTCAAAGCTTTTTACTTTTGCCACATTATTTTCCATTTTCGTAGGAGTTTTTATTTCAAGTATGTTGGGAATATTTATTTTATCCTTTTTGATACAATCCGCGTTTACATCATTTGATAATATATTTTTGTTATTATGCTTATTTTCATTATAAGATGTTATTTGCTTAGGAGAATTATGAAGAAACATCATGGTTTCTAGCGGATCGGTTAATGGTTTCAAAATCTTCTTATTTTTTAATTCTAAATCATCCTCCTCTTGCTGCATCTTCTTTAACTTATTTTTAATATTCTTTACAGATTTAATTAATTGTGTTTTTATGTCTGTCTCCATGGCAAATCAATAACGCGGTCTAAA
Source organism: Acleris holmiana (assembly GCA_949316455.1). NCBI lineage: Eukaryota > Metazoa > Arthropoda > Insecta > Lepidoptera > Tortricidae > Acleris > Acleris holmiana. The sequence continues at coordinate 73,331,789 of OX438762.1, read as the reverse complement.
AAGACCCCCGATGTTTCTTATTGTTATAAGTAAAGTGATTTTATTTTAGTCATCATTTATATTTATTCAAATTTTACAAAAACATCGAATGACTTTCTATATCGACCATTATTTAATTTACAATCTTTGTTAATTATAAGACACGCATGTGAATCTTTCCATATATTTGCGGCAAGCGATTTGAATTTTTCCCAACTAATGTCAGAATTTACGTGCTCACGATAAATATGTTTTAAATTGATATCGTCTTGTTTAAAAATTATCAAAAAATTAACATTGTCTCGTATTAATTGCTTTGGCACTTTAGAGTAAGTCTGCGTTAAATAAAAACAGTCTATTCCTTTATGTCTGCCCATACAAAAGTAATTACGAATATTAGTCTGGTTTTCGCAAGCTACGTCATCAAAGATAAATATTGAATTGGGCATCGCCTCATGAGGAGAGATTACCTCTTTTTCATCGTGGATCATAAACAGTTTAATTTCGGGTATTCTTTTAAGAACTTCCTCTAAAAATCTATATTTAGGTTGAAAAGTTGTTTTAGAGTAAATGTAGACATTTCGAAATTTTAACCCATTTTCATGAAGCAATAAAGTTAAAATTATATTTGTTTTTCCACAATTTGATGGTCCACATATAATACATCGTATAGAGTTGGGAAGAAGCATACTATGTCTGTTATTATAATTAGTGCAATGTGATCCATCACTTATTTTGCTGATTTCTATTGACACAGGCTGTTTAATAAATTTCATTTCGCCTTCTGTTCAGTAATTTAATATAATATCAAATAAATACTTGTAATAATATAATCATCCTAAATCAATGAATTATCTTTGTAAGTCTTTATCATTTCTCTAATTACACATTCCTGTCTTATATTAGGCGAAGAATATTATACACCGAGATCTAAATTGCTGCTACTCGAGCGTCAGTCGCAGTCGACATTTGTCTCGCTTCTAACGTGGGTCCTGCGTATTTAAAATATATAGGTAAGTAAATCTATTTTTTATTGCTTCATCCAGTTATGTTGGATTTATTGCCATTTTTATTAAATAAAAACTTATGACACTTTTATATTTCAGATAATTATGGAAGACAGCACGCAGAATGATCGACTTGATTTTGGCAGCATATATGATGTCAGCCCCGTTTTCCACGATGTGCCGGAGGATCATCCTTTTTATTATGCTCAAGACGTTGACGGTTACATGGAAAAAGTGGAAAAAAAGCGGCAAGAGCTTTTAGCCCGTAGAGAAAACATGTGTAACGCAACCGTAACGCGAGAGCCTGACGCTCCGCGGGACAAAAGGGAGTTGAAAGCATTAAATACCAAATCGGGTATTAATAAAAAGGATCGTAGTAGAAAAGGATCATCATTTGTAATTAAAAATAACATTCGCAATGGACGATATTTAATTAAAATAAACATTGAGACAATGGACGAGTGTTACAGTGATCGTTCAGTTAGTGCGCAATATCTCGTGTGTGATCCGTATGATGAAGTGTTGGACAGCACAGAAAATGTGTTAAAAAAAATTATGAAAAAACTTGAAAGTGATTAATTTCGGTGTTAGTTATATATGTATAATTGTGACTTATTTCTATTATATCTCCATGTTTATTTTATATTATAGTTCTGAATTATAAAATCAATTTATGCCAATTATATTGTTATTTACTTACTTTGTAGAGCCAATTAATATAAGTTATTGTCAACGAAGTTTGAATTAAGGAAGAAAAATAGTAATTATTATTATTTTTCTTCCGTAATGTAATTAATGTAGCGTTGTTTTAATTTTATCATAAATTTCTTTAATTTATGTTTATTTATAAATAATTTGGCGTTATAAATATGTTATTTTTTGTCTCATTAAGTGTAAATTAGTAAAGACAATGGTTTATAAGAAGTCTGCCTGCTATTTAATTATTATTGTTGTACTTTCACCTTATTAAGTTTAATATTATTATCAACCTTATTTTAATAAATGATGTTCATATAGAATGTGGAACTTATTTTACGTGCAACCAAAGTTAAATAAACAGAGATAACACGTTATAACATGTCATGATTTGTTTCCTCTGCAACAGTATTGTAGCGGAACTACAAACCGACATTATTTTTTTATTATTTAACTTGGGTCATACACTAAGAAGATAAAGTCGAATTGCGCGCACGCCGCGTCAGCAACTCTTTACGTAGCCACATTCCTACGCGCCGAGCCAAAGTTAAACAAGCAGGGACAACTCGTTTTAACATGTTATGACTTGTTTCTCTGCAACAGTATCAAATTCCTTGTCTGAATCTCAATTATAACGAAATAAAAGAATAGCAACTTTGTTTAATTAAATTCTTAAAGTTAATCAATATTTCAGCCACTCTATTGGTGACGTGGCTGGCTTAGTTGGTAGAGACCCTGCCTACGAAGCTAGCGGTCCCGGGTTCGATTCCCGCTCAGAGCAAATATCTGTGTAATGCATGCATGAGTATTTGTTTCTGAGTCTGGGGTGTTTTCTATGCATTTAAGTATTTATTTCTTTATATAAGCATGTTTATCGTTGTCTAGTACCCTAACACAATCCTAGAGCTTAGTTGGGACTGGGGTAAATTTGTGTGAGGTTGTCCCATTTAATAATTTTTATTAATGGCTCCTCACTCTATATTGTCTGATTGTTTCCCTGTTGCTAACGTATTATCAACGTTGTGATAGCTCTTATTGACTTGACAGTAGAAGCGATCGAGTCATGATAATACGATTGCAATAGGTGTAAAACCAGCGTAACTCAAAATAAAAAAGCCAACTTATTTTAAATCAAGAGTGCGTCTTGAAATATGGAAAGATTAATAGTTTTGAGTTAGGCGGGTTTATTACTAAGCACGTGATTAATTAGCTGGCGGAGGTAAATGAAAGAAAAACAATAGGCATACATTCATCATTTATTGTTTTTATAAAAATAATATAAACGTTACAATTCACACGTTTGCATTAAATTTCTATTACTTTACAGTGCTGCCACATTAAAATGCTAATTTGTAATGTCCCCAAGGCAAAGTCGAAACATTATCTTCTAATACACACCTTTTATCATCATCCCTTGTAAGAACTAGCTTATTGATTTTTTGCGTGAAAATTTTATGATTTTTTGATTTTATTACACACATATTATCTCTAAAACATTCATTTTGAAATAAAGCATTTTTGTATTTATTAATATTAAGTTTTTTTGTAACACACTTTTTTATTCCCTTTGCTTTCCTGATTGTTGAAATTTGGGTATCTATGCAATATAGTTTTGCTCTCAAACCTACAAATTCCTTCACGATCTCACCCCCCATTTCGTCTTTAAAATATCCTGGAATTTTACAGTTCACTAAGGGCATATTAAATATGTTGCTAGCATCAAAATTGCTAGTATCAAAATACTTTATGTGTGTTTTGATATCTTCATAGAAATCTTCTGTATGAATTAAATACAAAAGACTATCAGTGTCCGTATAACAAAGATGAATTTTATTTTTATAAACACGTTTCATCACATCATAATGAAAGCGATACAAATGACTTTTGGCTATTTCTAGAATAGAGAAACCCACGTATATGGGTCGATCTAAAACGATTTTTGTCTGTTGCAACTGAATTGCTACTAATGAATCAGATATAACTGCCAAGTTTTTGAAGTTGGGAGCACTTATGTATTTTTCCGCGCCGCAAAATTTATTTGTGTTATTTGAATGATCTTTCCAGATATTAACAAGTTTTACATCAACCTGTTTTCTTTTATTTTCAATCGTTTTGCCAAATATTGAATTGTTTTGCTTTTTGAAAAAATCCCTTTCATAATCTGAGCTAGCATTTTGTCTCAAGGTGGTATTTAAAGATATGTATGGTTCTAAAAAGTTACTTTGATCGAAAGCTAAAACTTTATATGTTTTTAACAAAACAAGACCATTTTTCAAACATTCTTTTAAATGCATGTAGTGAATAATGTATCTATGTTTGTCGTAGAGGCTAGCAATTAATTTTTTATTTTTGCTTCCTCTAGGAGCAAATTTTTCAGCTGCAAATGGCATATCTGAATGAGACTCATGAAGTTCAACAGGATAGTGAAGGTCGACTTCAAGTATAAAACCGGTATCAGAATCGCGTGACTGTTTTTCAACGTTAAAGTTTGCTAATTCATCATCGTTAAGATACCTGAAATTTCCTGTTGGCAGATGCTGCATCATTGCATATCCATATAAATTTACACAGTCTAAATAGGCTAAAAAGCTATTCGGCTCGTTAATGTTAAAATCTGGAAGATATTTATTATTCGCCTTTGCGTATCTATGTGAACATTGAGCAAGACCTCCTCTTATTCCGTTTTCCAGCATTTGATACATATCTATATCGGAGAGTAGATCCAATTTTACTTTTGTGTATAATAACATAGCATCCCAACTTAATGATGGTGACGATACGTAATAACAGGGATCAAGATTGTAGTATTTAAGGCTCATGCTTCGAAATTTTTCAAAAACGTCACATAGAAGAAGCACATCACATTTCAAGTATAAATCTGTATATTCTCCTAAGTTTTTAATAGCAAAAGTTTCCCAAACATGTAAGGCATGATTATAATCCTCAGAAGATACAGATTCTGATGAGAGTTTACTAAAAAAATTGGAAGCCTGAGGCAACTGGGTTTCTTCATAACGTTGCCAAGAGTTTATATAATCATAACAATAGACACCCTTTCTTCGCACTATATCAAACTTGGCCCCATCTCCAAAAAATGATTTTAAATGTTGGAAATCATCTTTTTTCATTGTATTTACTAAATTGTCTAAACTTGAACTCAAAAAGTTGAAAGAATCAATAAATTTTAATTGAGCTACATTTTGCTGGTCTATTGGAATGAACTTCGTAAACGAAATATACTTTTCTTTATTTTTTGGGATAAGGTTTATTCGACCGCATACGTTTGTGAGTTCATTAATAAACAAATGGCAGTCATATCCGGAAAGGTTATGAAAAATTATTGGTATAAATGGGCAAGGTTTTGAATTTAAATTACAACTATTGTGAGCGGGCCCTCTATATCGACCTGTGAAGTGATCATGATCCTTTACAATGTTATCACTAGATGAAAACTTGTCTTTACAAATATGACAAGCAGTGCTAGTTTCAAATGATAGCTGTTCCTCTAGCGTAAGCGGAATCATAGGTTTGCTGACAGATAATATTGAGTACAATCGCTGCACATCATTACATATAGACTCCACAAACTTTTTCGAACAGTTGGGACCGCGATAAGAAACATAGTCGTTTAAATAAGGCTCGCTTCTACAACAAATGTAATATGCAAAGCAAGATGCCTCATGCAATTGAATATTTTCCACGTACATAGATTTACTTTTATCTGAATACTCTCGTAATAAGCTTTCGAAGTCACCATAGATCACAATAGGCACCTCCTGAGTTCTTTCAAAATTAGAAAAAAAAAGTTGTGTATTTGCCTCTGGTAAAACAGTTTGTACCCCTGCACAACTATGCTGAATTAATTTTTCCTCTGTTGAAAAATATAAAAAACAATCTTCACACAAATGTATCTTAGATTTATGTTTAGTTATTTGTTTGCGAACAAGTTTCTCAAAGTTTTTTATTAGGCAAAAGTGTGCCTTACTATTTTTAGTTATTAATAACAAGTTGATGTGCTGTAATTTACGATTAGCGGTTTTATATAAAGGGCCCATAACACTACCATTTTTTGTTAAACCATAGATGTTAAAACTAATATCAGTATTGTTGGCTTCGAACCACCTTATATCAGAGATGCTTGGTGGAAATGCCATGCCGGAAGTGTTTAAAACATTTTGGTATTTGGGATAAGATGAGACTCTGTTTGAGTTAACCTTGCTAGGATACAAGTGAGCCATTATAGACCATATAAAACAGTGATTATCCTCATTATTTATATTCAAACAAGCTTTTGTATTAGCAATATGTTTTGGTAATGGTATAAACGATCCAGCTCTCAAAGGATTGTATTTTACTATGTTTATCTCTAAGTGACTAACTGATTCGATTGTCCATCCTGATTCCGAGAGCTCAAATTCCGCACATTTAGTAATTAGTACATCAGCAAGTGATTTATATAATGATAAAACGTCTGTACTCTGCAAAACTATATCGTATTTAGTGTTAAATGACTTAATGGAACTTTCACTATTTTTTGGCAAACAATACTTTACGAAAAGTTCCAAATTAACTTTGAGTGAGACATGCTTTTGTAATGAATCTTTAATAAGTTGTTGTGCTATATCAGAGTTTTCACATAAAAATGAATCTGGGGTAATATTCGTATTTGAGGGATTGACTTTATAACTAACAATTCTACTCCGAAAAGCATTAGCTATTATATAAACGTTTTCAAGCCGCGTACTTAACAAACTATTAGACTTGTGGATATTAGTCTTTTTATGTGCTGCTAATTTTGGAACGGAAACATTACATACATCGCAAAAGAACATCTTATACTATTTTTGTTCTATGTAAGACGTGCTTTGTTTTGTAATAATTACATTTGTTGAAAACCGCAAAAGTTTTAAATTTGCCTTTAAACCGACTGTAAAGTAGCAGATTACAATAAACACATAACTAAAATTAGTTAAAAAGTATTTGACGGGTACAACACAGGCTGCACGCCTTTATACTCTTCTTTAGCAGCCTGAGCAACTTGTCTGACCGCTTTGAAAACTGGGCTATTATTATTTACAGCCCCTTTATATGTGAAAAAGGCATGTTTCCACCTGGTTGCTTCCGTCGCTACCGGCTCAAGCTCCCGCGTGGTGAAGACTCGGAGTTCGACGTAGTACTCCCCGCGCCGGCTGGGATCTCGTTGCAGCGTGTACCCGGAGCCCGTCCTTCTTGTCAAAAAATTACGTAGCGGAGCGGCCCTGATCGGTTCCTCTTCGTCACCCTGAAATTATTTAGCAACCTTATATTATTCACCTTTATAAATACAATTAAGAAAATCACTTAAATTATTAAAAAAATCCAGCGACAAACTGTTATCATGACCTAGGTCAGTCCAACTGAAATCGGCTTAAAGTTGGGTAAAAACAGTTTTAATGAAATCATCATAATAATAAAATCAATCTTACACAAATTGACCTAGCCAATAGTTGAGAACAAATACTTGCGCTCATCACACAAATATCTGCCCATACCGGGAATCGAACCCGGGACCGCTAGCTTCGTAGGCAGGGTCACTACCAACTAAGCTATCGTATCCTCGAAGTATTTTTGATAAACAATCGCCCAAGATAGGCATCTTACCTCGGAATCAAGAAACACAGCGACTCGTCTCTTTTTCGGTTGAGCAGCTGATGCATTCGCGACGCTGTCCAGGTCTGAATCACAGCCGTGCAGTTCCGCCGCCTTCTTAGTTCTTCTCTGCTTCGCCTTTACCGTCTTAACTTTCGCTGCACTCGTAGAAGCGGTAGATGCAGTCTGTTGCTGGGCACAGCTAATCTCCTCATCGGAATCGAACGGATTGAACACTGCCGACCTATTTTTATTAAAAGTATTTGAATAAGCATCACTAACCAAACACAATCAACATAAATAATAAAAAATAAAAAATATTACGTACATACTTGCTGCTTCTTTTTAATTACTTGTCTCACTCACTGCACTGCCACTACCAATTGAATGCTCAAATAAATGGAAGCTCCATTTATAACCCTATAAACTAAGGCTGCATTTAGATGTTACCAATTAAAATTATTAGTAATATAATTTTATTTCAAATGAGATTGTCCAAACAAAATCAAACCTTAATTCTGCATTACAGACGTTCGTCTATTAGAAAATAAAATATAATTATTGTGAATCACTCCCAATCCTTTACACCTATAAGGCGCGGCGCCAGCTTGCTGCGTTAACCTGAAACCTTATTCGTATTTGGTAGCTGCATGTACTTTAATGCGTTTCTATGTACCGAATGTAGCCTAACTATGAAGACGATATGATGCGTTAGCCGAGTTGGTAGGGACCCTGCCTACGAAGCTAGCGGTCCCGGGTTCGATTCCCGGTATGGGCAGATATTTGTGTGATGAGCACGAGTATTTGTTCCTGAGTCTTGGATGTTTTCTATGTATTTAAGTATTTATTTCTCTATATAAGTATTTATATCGTTGTCTAGTACCCATAGTACAAGCCTAGATCTTAGTTTGGGACTAGGTCAATTTGTATGAGATTGTCCCCCTGATATTTATTATTAAAAAAAAAAAAAAAAATAAGGAAATATAAAACAGGCACTGGTTGGCTTGAAGACAGCAACGACTTACTATACTTATTGTTTAAATAACTTGTTTAACTCTCAGAATTTGTGAATCGGCTTTAGCTATAAAGAAGAAAGAAAAACACATATATTTGTTCGAATCATGTGAAGCATGAACATAAATTACTTACGCTTCCTATTATTTACATGTCATACAGCATGCTATGTAATGGCTCTCAAGGTTCGAAATTATTTTACTTTATTGCATTCATGCACACAATCTTAACATTGATTAACGAAGTTCTTAGTAAACAGTAAAAACATCGTGCTAGTTTCATATCGATTATTTGTATTAATAGCGCCATCTTAACATTGATTAACGAAGTTCTTGATTAGTAAACACAGCGCGGAGTTTCTTGTCAATCAGCAATAAAGTTGACACTTGATTTACCTAAATAGATGTCGTAACAATGTTCGAACTTTGATGTACATCGCGAACGATTACAGTGTTGAGATAAACTTAATAGTTTCAGTCGATTTATTTATTAAAGTTTCAGTTCACCTACGAAATTTTTACTTTATTAAAGACCGCAGATTCATTTCACTGTATTATTCCATTCAAATAGCATTGTCAAATAGCGCCATCTTACGCTAACAATAACATTGAGAAGCGCGTGAGTCACTTTATCGTCAGACTAGCAGATGTTAAGTACCTACCTTTTTAAATAGATGTCGTAACAATCTCTCATTACTTGAATAATACACAAATATTGGAATAATTAATGTATTTCACTTTAATCAACACTTTTAATAATGTGGTTTTTAATAACAACTGAAGATAGCTTGAAATCAAAAAAAGTTTGCAGTTTTTATTTTGATTTGACAGTAATAATTGAAAAAGACCTGAATCACGCTATCAAAGTTTTTACGATCGGTCGCATATATAGATCAGCGTTCTAGTATTATCTTGGTTGAGTAAATATCAGTACAGAGGAGGCGCCCCTTTGGAACGTATCGAAAGACCGCCTTGTCCTTAAACAATTAGTATGGAATTGGCCACTCCAGAAAACTGTTAGCGGGACTATCCTATAACATTAGTACAGCAATGGTTGTGTGGAAAGTGTTAACAGGGACAAAGATGAATAAACAAAGATGAATAAACAAAGTAATAAATTTATGAAAAATAAACCGGAGTGCCGTAAACAAAAATATAAGTAATATAAAATTGAATTATACGGCACTCCGGTTTTGCTTCTCTATACAAAATATTTTGTTATAGAAATTTATGAGGCGAGAATATGCAAATTTACCATTGAAGGATTGTCAGGTCATTCGTTTACCTGTTGAGTTTATGGAATTCTGAATCACTGATCGATGGAAACTATTGAGGATCCTGGATCATCCGACTAGATCCCTGATCGATGGAAACTATTGGGGATCCTGGATCATCCGACTAGATCCCTGATCGATGGAAACTATTGGGGATCCTGGATCATTATTGGGGATTCTGGATCATCCGAGCGCAGCGAGGACAAATGATCCAGAATCCCCAATAATACCCTACTAGCGGGACTATCCTATAACATTAGTACAGCAATGGTTGTGTGGAAAGTGTTAACAGGGACAAAGATGAATAAACAAAGATGAATAAACAAAGTAATAAATTTATGAAAAATAAACCGGAGTGCCGTAAACAAAAATATAAGTAATATAAAATTGAATTATACGGCACTCCGGTTTTGCTTCTCTATACAAAATATTTTGTTATAGAAATTTATGAGGCGAGAATATGCAAATTTACCATTGAAGGATTGTCAGGTCATTCGTTTACCTGTTGAGTTTATGGAATTCTGAATCACTGATCGATGGAAACTATTGAGGATCCTGGATCATCCGACTAGATCCCTGATCGATGGAAACTATTGGGGATCCTGGATCATCCGACTAGATCCCTGATCGATGGAAACTATTGGGGATCCTGGATCATTATTGGGGATTCTGGATCATCCGAGCGCAGCGAGGACAAATGATCCAGAATCCCCAATAATACCCTACTTATGTATGCAAATAAACTATTATTTCTTTCTTACTTTCTTATATTTATATTTTGCTATTATTTCAGAGACATTTTTAATTATTTTATTAAATTTATTTTCGTAAATCGGTTATTTGGCAATAGGCCGTATTGCCAAATAACCGATTTCAAGTTTGAAAACTAAATGCAGTCCTTAGCATTAGCTAAGATAATTCTGTCGAAGACTATATTGAAACAAACCGAGCAAGAGCTTGTCGGACCATGCTTAATGTAGGGTTCCGAAGCCGTTGAGTACTTACTAAAATTATAAAGATCAACAAGTAATAACTAATTTTCTATTTAAAGTCATTTGTTGCCGTCTTAGATGATATTAGTAGTTATAAACACTTTAATCGCCTGTATCTCAAGAACCAATGATGTCTACTTAGTCGTGATAGTTTTCCTTTTAAATTCGTTATATGCGTTTTCATTTAGGATTTTTTTCTGATTTTTAGTATTTTTAGTTTTGGCTGTAGGGGGGAGGGGACACTTGACTAACAAAAATTAGCGCTTTAAAGCTTAATATTTCATAACCGGATCCCTTGACCGAAAAATTGGAAAAATTGCGGACGCACGGACGGACGGACGGACATGGCGAAACTATAAGGGTACGGTAGTTTGACTACGGAACCCTAAAAAGTTGATAATCTCTTTTAACGAGTCGAGTGCCATTAATTTGTTTGATTGTTGTTTTCTTTGCTCTCACATTTGCACGTTGATTGATAAATGTTGCGTCCATAACGGGTTCACGGGTAGGTGGCAAGGGGATTGTAAACTCGATTCATTAGAAAACCTCCGCCTACGGCCTCTAATAGACCTCCTTAGTATAATCCCGTTCTTACGGCCCTTGGTGCACAATGTACTATATCCTTCACTCCAAGCTCAGGATTTTTCTTTCCAAGCCAGCCCGGGTATTGTAACGAGGTTGTTACAAACCTCCTTTTTTTACGTTCCTGGCCACTTTTTCTTTACCATCTAAATCTTTCCAAATTCAAAATTATTGATTATTTTTGTAATTTCCGATCCATTAGTCAGTTGGCAAATAATTTCGATAGGCACCAGACACGAGATCTCGTGTCGGTGCCCTCCTGCTTATTTTTCTGTATTTTTAAAATTTTAATCATATTATACATCTTCATTTCTTAAAAAGTGTCTAATTTAATATCTTCACTATCGAGACGGGACAGGATACTTCTACTATACCGCTAGAATATTACCTACATATTACAAACAGGAAATACAATATTTTACTGCCGCACCCATGTTGAAGATTCATAAAAGACCCAATTAACCACTCTTGCTCTGTTTACGCCAAACGAGTCGACAATAGCTATCTCTCTTACTCTCGTGTTTTTCGTAAATGTCAATCATTAATTAGTGAAACAATTGAACATATTGCAGTTTGTCTATTTTCAAATGCTATTTACTAGGAATGTTACTTAAATATCAGTCCGGTCAATTTAGACATCCGAGGGAACAATAATTTGTACCCAGCTGCGGACTTTTGTACCATCACTCCTATTTTTTGGTCTGATATGACCGGACTACAGGGCACGTACGTTTTTTTGGAAATAATTCGAAATGTTTTGTAAACAATCATAAAGCGTTATTTTGACTTACTTTATTATTGAATCCACCAAAACATCATACCGGAAGTTGCTAGAAAAAAAATGTACACCAATGCAAAGAGCTGGAATTTTTCAGGAAAAATACTATATGTATGGTAAAAATGTATTGATTGACATCAGACAAGTATTAAAAAAAACAAAAAAAAATGGGAACATAAATATTTGGCTAATTATTTGCATACTTTAAATTATTTTCAATTAACCTGTTGCTCATTTTCTGTTGAATTAAGTTCATTATATTATGACAAGAAGCTTGTATAAAACATTACCATACCAAAACTGAACCGATATGATTTAATTTACTTGAGTTATGCAATTAATTTCAAATCAATATTTTTTTGTGATGCAGGTTAAATATATAAGTTGAATATAAATGTAAATGAAAGAAAATGAGATAATGATAATCTAGATATTTCCAAAGTAAATAATACTTATTGCATTGTTTTTTACACAAAATAAACAGCTTAATTTCCTTTTTTTACTGTCATTTATTTAGGTGGATTAATACAGAATATGGTTATGGTTAAAATTACTGTTATAGATATATTTTTGAGTCTCCATACAAAGAAATCGTAACATTCCTGGGATAAAAGAAAAAATTCTATACTCTGTAATATCATTGACTAAATCTTATTCCAGAAAAAAATGGCGTTTATTCGTTGCTATGAATCGTGCCAAAACAAAAGAAAAACTACAACGTACTCGTCATCGACAGTTTTCCTATCGGTCCCAGAATAAAAATGATCTACCGGTAGTGAATTAAAATCCAGTTTGCAGTACATTTCATCGTTCATAACAATACAGTAATTTTTGGTGGTTAGTTCTGAATAAAGTTTTCTCGATCGGTTTTAGCTTCAGTTTGCTGTTTTGCATTTCTATTATGCACTTAAGTTTGGTTGAAAGTCTTTATAATGATTATTTTACTTTACTCGTTGCACTGTAAATTTAGACGTCTCGAACTTTTTAGCTAAATCTTCTGTAAGAGATTTAGTTAGTTGGCATTCTTTGCAAAGCAGCTATGACTTCCTTCTCGATTTCTTGTCAACAAACCCGCTGGTATAGATAAATTAACGAGAGCATGGATTTGCATATGTAGTAGTATTGTATGTTTACAGGCATTCTATATTTGAATTTTCTATTTTCGTGTACTATCAGCATAAAAAGAGGTTTGTTATATATTGAAGAAGTAAATACCAAAATAATGTCAGTGTCAAATTGTGAATATTATTTACGTTGTACATATATTTTTACGTCTGATTTTATTGTAATCTCACAATTATCAGAATAATTTTGTGTCAGTCCGTACGACTAAGTGTAAGTTACATAATTTTCAAAAAATATTGCAGTGAGTAATTTTGGTCCAATTGAGAGTCAAAGTAAGCAAATTATTTTTAACTGTTATAAATATTTTGAACTTGAACTGAAGAAAAAATTAAATTAACCTTACACGGCTGCCCAGTTAGTTGAAAAAGCTACAGGTGTTTGTCTCTCTACTGTTTATAACATTGTGTCTGAGAGCAATAGTGAGAAATTCGCATCAACAAAGAAATTCACCTCCCCGAGAAAAAAAAGATGAAGAACATGATAGCGACTAAAAGCAAAAAACAGAGGACTACTACTTATTCCACTTCTTAAGGGTATATAATTTTATTAAATTAAGGGAAAATTATTCTCCGTTTGTTGCAAACGGTACAACGACTACAAATGCAATTCCATGTTCTCGATAATTCATCTATACGACCTTTTCCAGGCCTCCGCCGTACTCGACCAGTTTCTCTAAACCGTTTCAGCACCCTTTGTACCGTTCTTGTGGACGTATACAGCTCCATTGCTACTTTTTCCGCAGAATTGCCACGATATTAGATAGGTAAATATTTAGCTTTTCTTGGGCAGAACACATCTTTAATGTATTGACCTATGTGTTTTAATTAAGTATTTTTTTCTAAGGAATATTCATAATGGTCAGCATTCTTGTTACACAATCGCTGCAAGTGTAAACAATTTTTTTTTTCAGAGACATTTTTCTATTTTATAACAGAAAATAACGGTTCATACCTTTTAGTAAATATGAAAATAGTACTGTAGTCATATTTATCAAATGGCACTGCGAAGAGGCGAAGAACTCATAATAATCTAAAATAACTATGTAAATAAATAAACTGTTTTTGTTCCTGCATTTGTTATTAATGAATGGTTCAGTTAAAAAATAGCTATGAATTATCTGGTATATTTTTTAATTTTTTGCTTGTTATGAATCAGTTTTTTAATAGTTATCTGTAGATACCATACTATCAAATAAAATACACTCATATTGAAATGTATGAGATTACTTGAGTATTCTTAATATTTATTGAAAGTACTTTATAGCTTTTTGTAACAAAATTGGACAATCTTCGCTTGCTGTTCTCTAAAATGACACATGTGAATTTCAATTTCCACAACTTGTTTTTTGCTATTAGGAATATCATCTTAAGAATAAGTTATACCAATAAAAAATTACCTTGGATAGTAAGGAAGTCCCTCCAATCTAACCTCTGACAGAGGTTTTTCTATGGAGGACAAATTTCTGTAAAAATGGCAAATACACAAATGTTGAAATTCCATATAACTACGAGTACCTTAAAGTAAAGTCAAATCAAAAAAGTTAACTATTGTTGAAATACCATTTAATTAGGTATTAAGTAGCCTTAAAGAAAGAGAGAACTTTAAGAAAAAACTATGTTTATGACAAACACCTCATGAATTCTCTCAGAAGACGCTATTCAAAAAGTTTTAGATGAGATGTATTATAAAAGGCGAAAACTTTAAATCGCCTGTTATTTTTTTGAATGATATCTACAGATTACTACAACAAATGCACTATTTGAAAAATACCTACCACAAAATTTTAAAATAATCCGTATTATGTGTATTATGTGTATGTACTTTTTGTCCGGACCACTCCTTAGTTTATTTACACTGTAAGTTGGGATGACAATCAGACTTATGTGCTTTTAAACTTGTCTGTTTCGCTAGATTGTTTTGAGGGCGCCGTGTCATCTCAGCTGGAGATGTTGCAAGACCAAACCTTGATGCTGCTCCAAGAACATTGCTCGCGCAAGGACTCCGCCCGGTTTGGCCGCATTATGCTGCTACTACCAAGCATTTGCTGCTTCTCCAATCATAGTTTCCTTGAAGACTTGCTTTTTCCTTCCACATCAGCTGAAGCAGTCAACTCTACTCTAACGCGTATACTCATGTACACATCTACTTGAAGAGGATCGAATTTTGGCCTAATCTACTATTGGCTTATTAATTAGGAACGGGTGATATGTAAGCATTTCAAAACACTGTCGAATTATAAACCTGTACGTCGCAGAACATCATATTCATAAAAAAAATATTTGCAAATAGTGGAGTTAGGTTATAGAATCGTAGGTGGGTGTAGGTTATGTTGTGGTGTGGAGGGCCAAACCACCTAGAAACAGGAGTTTCGCGGCAGCGGAGCTCCGGCGACTTTGGTTTATTGATGAATTGCTAATAATGATGTTTTGTTAATATATTGTTTTGCGAATATCGTGATATACGAATATCATATTTTGCGAGTTCCTTCTTCATCTTGTGTATGAAAAATAGTTAAGAAATGACTGAATCGTCATTAACTGATCCTGAATGAGGCCGCTAGTGCCGTCAGTTTAGTAACTAACTCAGGTTGGCGTTGGATTGAAATAGTAGAGATGAGATAACAAACGCACTCTTAAACCTGGCAAATATGAAAGCTTCTCTTTGACTTTTCTCTATCTTAAGCTATGCATTACAAACATCATCATCATTCTAGTCATTAAATATGTTGTGCATAGGTATTGTGTATAAATGATGAAACAATACTGCTTTAATGAATGTCCTATACTGTCTCTACATTTCTTATATATTTGCAGTTGTAAAAACATTACCTAGTTAGTAGATTATTGATCTTGTCAAATATATAGTGACAATAATGAATTGAAATCAAGCAATCATTGATGTGGTGAATGCCATTTAAGCATTTAGATCTATTGTCATGTGTCGTGTCACTTGGACTCTGTCTGTATATAACTAGTTTTGCTGAATAAAACCAAATTTTTCGGGTAATTAACGACTCTTATTCATCACAATTTATTTATCAAAACGGAAATGGACAAACATTTACGCCCTGACTGATTCGACGTGGATCCATCATCAAACACCGACAATGCGATTTCACTGGTTACATTGGAAGAAGACATTCCAAAGCTTTTCTCAATATTTTTTCCAGTTTTCGAACTGTTTTATTACCTATATAAGTATTTTATATCAAAGAGCATACGTTTAGCCCTTCGGTTCTTCTTCAAAATTCCGCGTTGGACTTCTCCGATTCTTCGATCCCATAAATTAGCTTCGCAAGCAGTGAAACAATAAAAATATGTTTGGCTCACGCGGCACCCTGCTGTTTAAACGGTGACGCCATGCTTCCACAGCATTCTTAGTACGGTGGCGGCTATTTGTAGTACTGAGAATATTTGGATACAATTGTGAATGAAAGTAAGTATCGTTCGAACAAGATCATTTCATTTTGATCTGGAATGTCGTTGAGGATATTTGTTCTTGCCTCTTGTATGAAAGTTGTGGCAGGAAAGGGAGTAAGTAATGCAATTAACCGAACGACATTCATTCCTTCTGTTGTTCTTAACACGTTAAACACGTTTTCAGCATATTTATACACCGCCTCGTTATAATGATGAAACAATCCCGTCACATTTGCATCAGGAAAAACAACTCGTATGCTGTTCATCAGAGCTTTTTCATAATATGTAAATTAATTTTAAAGAGTGATTAAAATTGATGCTGTCACTTTCTTTGCCATAGAAATAGAATAAGACATCACAACATTTGACAAGCATTAAATTTAATTGACATCTCTGAGTGCGGCCGTACCTAAGTCAAAAAGGTAATTGTCATTTTCTACTACTCGAATCCTTCCGATTTTCCCCGAAACCCGAATAGCCAGGCCACTTACGATTTTTTTGGAAATAATTCGATATCAGGCTAAATGTTTTGCAAACAGTCATAAAGCGTTATTTTGACTCAAGTACTTTATTATTCAATCCACCAAAATATTATATCGGAAGTTGCTAGTAAAAAGCAGTACCCTAAAAAGAGCTGGATTTTCCAGCAAAAATTTTAACTATTTTTATGGTGAAAATGTATTGCTTGACATCAGACACAATGACCGAAATTAAAATCCTAAAAAGAAAGTATACAAAACATAAAAATAATTACTTAACTGAAATGCGTTCATTATTTTCACGGTTGAGATTATTTTCAATTATCCTGTTCATTTTCTGTTGAATTCAGTTCAATATATGACAAGAAGCATGTATATAAAACATAATCGTATCAAAACTGAATCGATAGGTATGATTTAATTTACTCGAGTATTGCAATTAATTTCAAATCAATATTTTTTATGACGTAGGGTCAAAATTAAGTGGATTCTTTATGTACATGAAAGAAAATGAGTTAATCTAGATATTTCCAAAGTAAATATACTTGTAGCATTATTTCTATATTTTTAAAAAAATAAATTGGTGGTTTCATTTTTTTTACTGTCGAGGCCGTAAATTTATGTTTAATAATACCTACTGAATATGGTTATAAACTAGCCAAGCTACTTTTTGACGTAATAAAATTACCGTTATAGATATGTATATTGTTGAGTCTCCATACGAAGAAACCGTAACTTTCCTTGGGTAGAAGGTTTTCCTAAGAGCTCAAGGACTGTACAGTCAAGGGCATAAATATATACGTTCCCAGGACGTCAAAAATATCTATACATTTTTAAGCCGCTGGCAATAAGGTCCATAAGAGGAGTAGAGATATTAATGCCCCTAACTGTACCTATCCTTTCCCACTTTAAGGACCCGCCCGCGACTTAGTCTGCGTAGGGTAGAACTTGCTTACCGTCTTGTCCTTGGTGAATATAATAGTAATAATGTAACTGACCAAAAAACAAACTCGTTTAGACCAGAAAAGGCACTTTAATAACCTCACAACTTTATGCCAAAACAATGCGCACTGTATGTATGCTTCGTCTGAACCCATTGACTACGGGCAGTATAACAGTAAGCACCAACAGCCAAGTGCACATCTCCCATATTAGCAACGACAAACCAAAAGCTAAGAAACCTTTAGTTGTTGCCATGGTAACTATAACTGCAATCATAGCTATATCGAAGACCAAATAAACTAACATAAACCATTCGTACAATAAAATTAGAATTTCGTTGTAAGTCAAACTAGCCACGGTGAGAATGACATGAACGGGGATCGACAGTAATCCCAGTACAGCAAACACGTGAATTATAATCAATACTGTGGTTTCGTCGACTCCATATTCCTTTAATATATTCCCTCCGCCCTCAAAAAACATTATGTACAAAATGCTCGGAATATGACCGAGAAAAGAAATAATTAATGAACCAGTTTTAGGTTCGAAGCACAAGCAGCATGACTTGGCGATGGGAAACGAATCTAAAGGGGTTATCTTTCCCATTTTCACGACTATAATCCTGTAAGAAACAAAGACACTTCTTAATTAAAGACGTCAAATTTAAGCTTCCGTACAAAATAAGTTATGAAAATTTACCTATTGAAGAGTTTTGTTTCGTATAAGAAATCAATCTGTAGAAATCTTTACTTTTGTGTAGAAATTTTAAAATGGCGATATGTATGTAGGTAATGAGGTACCTATTTACTGTACTTTTTGCACCTTTACACACGAAGCAACCTAAAAAAGTAACATAACGATCAGAATAAAATATTTTATGAAAATAGGTATTCAACCCCTTTGCATAGAAGACGGACAGTTTCTGATTATTTCGAGCAGTTTGATATACTGTAAGGAAATTAAATTTTAAGCTACAAAATAAAATTATTAAAATATATAAACATGTGTAATCATTTTGCTTCGTAGGTAAATAATATTTTATTTTCAATATGCTTGCTCGTAAAATAGCCCTTAATTACTTCACAGATTATAAGAGTAAGGCGACTGTGGGCAAGACATAAGTACTTCATTTTTTTAAAGTTCCGAGTGATCTAGCTGCGTTAATTATTCACCTACGTTACCGCTTGTAATCGCATACGATGAAGAATTTCATAAATAGTAGTTCAGCTATAGTGACAGATTATTTTAATCACAAATTAAGCAAAAACAATAGTTTTTTTTTAATTCGGCGAGTAGACGGACTTCCCGTGTAGTTTAAGGTAAGTCTGTCTAGTAATGATATCAGCCAAACTATGGGTGCTTATATGTTTGTGTTGGAAGAAACAAGGCGATGAAGAGTGTATTTCGTACTTGTTAATATAAGGTTTAGAATCGATTTAAACTATTTTTTTCTTATTTAAAGGCAAGTCAGGCGGTTACGTAAATGGGGGACACTAAAACCGAAAAAAACTATTATCACCGTGAGAAGGGTGAAAGGCCGCCGAAGAAGTTTAAAGTGGAAAGATCGGCCTCTAAGCTAATGGCTACGGTCTCTTGAGACGCGGAAGGAATTCATTTAATAGATTATTTAGCAAAAGGCTCCACAATAAAAGCACCTTACTATTCTGAGCTATTGAAATAAGTGCGCCAAGCGATACTTGAAAAAAGAAGGGGCAAAACCAGTAGGTAAAGGCGTTTAGTTTTTGCAAGACAACGCCCCCGTTGTTCATACCACGCGTGTTGCAGCTTCGAAGAAATTAACCACCCTCCGTATAGTCCAGATTTAGCTCCTAGCGACTATTTTCTGTTCAGTAATTTAAAGAAAGACCTATGAGGAAAGCGATTTGGGATTGATGAAGAAATGAGGGCGGCAGAAAGCCGAAAGAAAGAAGAGCATTTTCACTAGATTTTTTTTTTTAATGCATCGAAGTAGAAGGTGATTACATTGAAAAATAAAAGAAAACTTGAATTTTCTAAATTGTTCTTTTCCCTTAGAACTTTTCAGCCGCCCCTAATATACCTAAGTAAAAATAAAAACGAAAAATGGTACCTTCAAAATCTTCATAGATAAGGGTATACAGACGACGCACGTCACAAATACGTTTACACTTTAGTACCTTGTCACTTTATTTGCAATTACAACTTCATATAGCAGTTAAAACAGGAAGTTAAAATTCCCATTCCTTTGCTTTGCCGTAGTCACGTAAAAATGATTGCATTTTTTTGATTTTCTTATCGTATTGGCTGCTGGCCGGTAGACGAGGGGTTGGTTTTGGTTGTGGTCAATTTGGGAAGTGGGAGACTTGACAATTGACTAGGTATTTTGGAAAAATGGTCCTTCTGGGAAGTGGTCAATTTGAGAACCGGTCTTTATAGGAATGGGCATTATAGGAAGTGGTCTTTGAGACATGTGGTCGTTTAGAAAAGTAGTCATTTCGGGAAACAGCCATTATGGGAATGTGGTCAATTTGGGAAGTGGGTGACTTGAGAATTGGTCGTTTTGGGAAATGGCCTTTCTGGGAAGTGGTCAATTTGTAAACCGGGTTTTTATAAGAATGGTCATTATGGGAAGTGGTCTTTCTGCGATGTGGTCGTTTTAGGAAGTGGCCTATACGTGACGAAACGGTATTTTCGTAGATAAAGAAAATTCTCGGGATATGATGTCAACTTATTAAACATATAAAGTTTACTATTGACATCATAACCCGAGAATTTTGTTAATGAGTATAATCTAAAAAAGACAAAGCGCTGAGGGTTCAAAAAAAAGACAATGCGCTTCGAGAAAAGGTAGGTAGTGTACCTTTGCGCTTCGCTTGGCTCGTATTAACCCTCACCATTGTGTTGCAATTACAGTACTAGCTAGCGAGTCGAATGCTCTGTCCCTCACAGTATTGTAGTAGATTGAAAGAGACAGGGCATTAGAAACTCTAGCGAGCATCGTAACTGTATCTTATGGTAAGGGCACTGATCATTATGCGACTCGTAAAATGCGTAAGGTTAAAATTATGAATGGGGAAAAATACGACAAACTAAAACCACGAATAGGAAAAACGCGATATAGATTTAGCTACTAGGTGGAATATCAGTACTTTTTGGTAAGTAGTCGATCTCAATCTACCAACCTTAATCCTTAATTTATTTTTGTCAAACTTTTCACTAAATACTGATAGATAGGTGCTTCGTATTTGATCTTTTTTACATTTTATAGTATTACTATTTCCCGATCAAGGGCAGAAATATTTTTACTTACATTTCGGATATTTTCTCAATCACGATGCAAAATTTCAAGGCCTTCAGGCAAATTTTTACCCTAGAGGTTTGAGTTGTTGAATAATGAGTTTTAATCAATCTGTACCAAATACTGCATTTTCGTTTTTCTTGTGGGATACTTGTAAATTGATTTTTACTGGGTTTTTCATAGACATGAATATTAAGAAAAAAGTTTTTTCTTGCTGGTTGAAGACAGTTTTAAGGTTTTTAAAATATTTATTTATTTCATACCTTTATGTAGTCCCACATCTCAATTAATAAGAAACAAGTAACGCCGCGGGAAAGTCATAGCCATATGTTTAAACTATTTGAAAGTGCTTGGTCATAGTCGCTCATCTATCTTAATTGAGATAACTTATCGCCACCGTTGAAAAAGGTACTGTTAAGTCGTTGCTCGGCATTTTATTCGAAATGCCTGCGTCTAGCACAAGTTGTATTATCTCGCTTGTCGCTCAGTGCGACTCTATCGTTACAGACTAGATCTAGATAGAAAGGGAGATCCGAGCGACAACCAAGTCGCGGACAACATGTGCTAGCCCTCGGGTTTAACATTGTCGTGTTAGACCAGTATATCAGTGCGACAGTGACTGAAGCGTTATCCACGTTTTTCCACATCGATAAACTTACACGACCACGTTAGGCCCCTGGACACACTGCCGTGTCTAGATGACGCTTACAGGTTCCTATGACACTCGTTCATGACAATGACGCCCACAACTAGCGTTGAAAAAGTCCCGAAATAATCCCGTTTTTTCGTAACGACTCGATTTATTCGGATTTTTATAGAAAAAACGATGAAATTTCTGCTCTTATTTTTAATCTTTATTAGTTCTAATTTGCACCTACAAAGGGGCGAAACCGACAACATGGAGGCAGAAAAAATTGAAATAGGTGGCGAGACTGACACTGATGGACATGAATAAATTTTCATTATTCATGTGTTTTTCCCATTATTCCTAAATAACCCGAATAACACAAAATAAAAACGAAAATTTCATAAAGTCAAGGAAAAAGCATTCGATCTTTTGCACGGGCGGGGTTCGACGTAGGTCGGTTAGAAAGTACCTACCTACCTTGGTTTGATAAAAGAGATTAAGGCTATCTTTAGGCAGGATGGGGTCTGCAGGAAATTTTGCACACGTTTTCGCCTTAAACAAAGATTTTTTTTAATTGATTATCGCTGTAACTTCAATAGGACTTATAATTTGCACTACTTATTGGTAAGTATTGTTGGGCGATGGGCTTGCAAACTGTCACTAATACACTAGTAA
The DNA here is from genome assembly GCA_949316455.1 of Acleris holmiana. Classification (NCBI taxonomy): domain Eukaryota; kingdom Metazoa; phylum Arthropoda; class Insecta; order Lepidoptera; family Tortricidae; genus Acleris; species Acleris holmiana. The sequence goes on along the minus strand of OX438762.1, from coordinate 73,309,295 downwards.
ACTTCTTGGCCTGATTGTGCAAAATGTGGTTACAGAATTATCAACAAGTCTTTTTAGAGTTGTTGGTATTTCTGTAGCTCTGCCTACCCCACTCTGGGAATGAAGGCGTGATGTTATGTATGTATGTATTAGTAAGTAATTAAAAACAAGATTTACCGTTATTACCCTAATAAAGTAACGTGTTAGGTATATCCTACCTTTGTTAATGTTGGTTAGGACATAATAATTATTTTATTTCATCTTATGGTGGTTACAGGTCGAGTGCAGGTCAAATATGAATGCGATGTAAGATTAATTAAGTTACGTCGAGACTTAGTAGGTAATCATATTTCTTTGAAGTTGCTAATAAAATACAATTGAAAATACCACTGAGTTTAAGAAAATGATAAAGCCAATGGCATTCAAAATAAGTTTGACAGAAGGCCTTTTGGTGTTACGAGGCTATACTACTGTCTGTATACCTGCCTACATAAAAGTAGTTAATATATGCAACAGAGTGCAACAGTATAAGACCATGATATTTAAGCAGAACTGTCTCTTTTTGGCACACTGAATCCCACTAAGACTGTGTATATCAGCTATCTGTATGTTGCCTTTTATTTTATCGCTCATATGCCTTTAGTTCTTATTTTATGGTATTTTTTAAACCTATTTGCTACCTCTTTGTTGTTAATAAAACGTCGTACAATCATACTATATACAATACAATTAGTTCATTGTTTGGAGCTTTTGGGTTTGGGTTGAAATTGCAACATAATCCAATTTTAAACCAAAATCTGCTGCTTAATGAGGTGGTTGCCACTTGAGAAAATTGTGAGTCCGTCTTAAGAACCCATACGCACGGGCAATTTTCACCGGCTAAACAAACAGTCTTAAGGCGTGTCCGATGCACCAAAAAAATAACAAAAAACGTTAGCAAAATATGTGACAAAACATGTTTAGGTACAACTGCACGTCCATTGCGACTTTGAAGTGAACAATATATTGTTTGTCATACTTAAGTGTCACTTTTCTTTTGACAGCTGTTATCTCAGTACAATTTGTTATCTTTGACGTTTGTTCACTGTCTGTTCGTGGAATTGAAGGATATTTATTTATATTCAAAGGTATTTAAATGAGTATTGATAGTTAATAATTGATGCCCTATTTGATAGTTCAAAAATTATTGCATCTCATCTCATGTGTGGCTAAAGCGATCACACTTTTTTCAAGCAGTAGCAGTAATCCGTTATCCATACACAATTATACTATAACATTTCTATGCAGTAATCCTTGAAATTCATCTTGGTTACGTATCGCTTAAGCAAAGTATAGTACAGTCAAGGACCTTACGAGGGTGGTATGATAAGTAGTGAGCCTACCCAAGTTTTTTTTTTTTTTTTCTACGTAGTCCTCTTTCAAAAGTATGCACTTATCCCAACGCGTCTCCAACTTCATTAAGCCCTCCAAAAAATATGTCTTCGGAAACTCTGCAAAATACTCCTCTGTGGCCTCTATGACCTTTTCATTTGACATGAAGCGTTTGCCTCCGAGCCAAGATTTCATGTTTGGGAACAAGAAGAAATCGCACGGGGCTAAATATGTCGAATAAGGAGCGTGCGGCAGTATTTCGTAGCCCAATTGATCCAGTTTGGCCTTGACGATGTGAGATGAATGGGCCGGAGCATTATCCTGGTGAAATAACACTTTTTTGCGGGCTAAACGGGGCCGTTTTTTCTTTAATTCTTCATCAAATCGAGACAATAAATCAGAGTAATATTGCCCCGTGATCGTTCTTCCCTTCGCTTCGCGTCAATGTGGATAACTCCTTGGGAATCCCAAAAAACGGTCGCCATAACCTTCCCGGCCGATGGAACCGTTTTTGCTTTTTTTGGAGCATTTTCGCCGGGGCAGGTCCACTGCTTGGACTGTTGTTTTGTTTCGGGAGTATAGTGGTGGATCCACGTTTCGTCCACGGTAACATAACGCATAAAAAAGTCTTTCGGATTATGTTTTAATAGTGCCAAACACTCTTCGGAAGTGGCTACACGATTCTGCTTATGTTCTTCTGTTAGCAAACGCGGTACCCATCGGGCCGATAACTTCCTCATTCCCAAATGTTTATGAACGATATTTTATACACGCTCCAGTGACAAGCCACATACCTCAGCTACCTCCCTCAACTTCAGTCTACGATCGTTCATCAACATATCACGGACTTTGTTGATGTTTTCCTCCGTGGTAACCTCATTTGTACGTCCTGGGCGGGCCTCATCAAACACAGATATTCTTCCATTTCTGAACTCGTTATACCACCGCTTTACTGTGGTAATAGAAGGTGAAGCATCGCCATATACGGTATCTAACTCAGTTTTAATTTCATCACGCGTTTTCCCCTTCAAAAACAGAAAGCGAATCAATGATCGATATTGTTCTTTTTCCATTTTACACAAACATAGCTACTCGTTCTCTTTTAAAAACTATAAGTCATGAAGTAATTGACGGAATTATTTGAAACTGTCAATTTTCCCGCGTCCAAGATGGCGGATGTAGGCAAAGACATTTTTAATATTCAGCCAAACCGCGTAGCTTCAAGGTTCATTACTTATCATACCACCCTCGTAATTGTTATGCCACTATGGAACCCTGTCATAATGACAGCGTCAAACCACGATGTGGCTCGATTTGACGCAATTTAACGCAATTATAAGCGTAAGTGTATGATCATCGTATAACAGATTTTAAGGGTATATGATATCGATAGCTGTCAGTGTCACGTCACCTAATTCAAATTTCATAAAGTCGACTTTATTTTCGTTTACGTGTGGGTGGAGGTATTCATATTGGATACAGTGACAACCCGCCGTTTTATTCACCGGATGACACTCAAGAATCAGTGCCCTAGAGTATTGAATGGTGTAAGGTGGAGTCTCAACTCATCTGTTTGTATTTGTTGATGTACGGTCGGGTATACAATTTGTGGCGGCTATAAGCTGGCAACACTCCCAACGAGCTTCCTACTTCCGGGTTCTCGCTCGGAAGAAAACGCCCACGCACTTCCGTGCTCTGCAGCTCGGGAAGACAGACGTGGTTAGGATATATTGTAATTTAGATTCGCTCCAGTGTTACACGCACTAATCATTGTTAAGTTATGTGGATCGGTTGTCTTAATAGCTAATTATATTTGTGACATCCCAAAGACTTTTTATTGAAGGCACCCGTTCCCAAACTGGTGACCCTCTCGTAAGAAGTTAGTGCGTCCATGCGTAGACGCCATTTTCATCGAGCGAAAAATTTATCTACACGCCTACCGCTGCCACGGAGCAGGGCTGGAGCCCGCCCGTCATTTGGAACGCACCTCCCCTGACCACCTGGGCACCTGAATACTACGTGCACACGTGAGCCCCCATCGAGCCACCATCCTTAAGCAACCACGTGGGCGAAGGGCGAACGCTGCTCCAGTTCAAGTCGGTAATATCAAGGTTTCTCGTTTTACCATTATCGCGAAACGCCACCCCGGACCGCCACGCCATTCACCAGGGACAGCGGAAGCAACACGTGTCCTAGCCCCATTTTGCTGCACCAAGGTCATCCATCATAATCGTCATTTGGGACTAGTGATTCCCACAAGATCAATCAAGGAAGGACCCGCGGAACACGTGCGCCAGTCTGCGCCATCAAGTTTGCACATTTAGCTACGACACGTGCCCCATTCACCAAGATACCAGCGAGTCGGCGGGCCGGCGTCAATCAAGAATAGTACCTATCTCATCATCAGCCGGGTATTTCATCGGCCGGTACCTACCAATTTACCTAACCTTATCATTCAGTGCCGGCCGTCGACGGCTCGAAGACGGCGGATAGCGCCATCTTCCGCCATTTTTAACTAATCCGAGACTCTGACAAGTGACAAATAAATTGATCGAGTCGCAAGTTGGTAACATAATAGACGGAACGAAGCTATCATTGTCTGTCAGCAGACGTCAGTCGTTTCGCCTACCTGTTACAATTTGTCGTTTATTTTCTTTTCCGTGTCTACTTTTGGTCGTATATTTAAGTAGTTTTAGTTTAAATAATATAATTTTAAGTGTAATTATTGCCGTTACCGACCGTGTAGTGACAGCTGCTGGGAAAACAGCTATACATTTCAATTCACTTATTTTAAACCATGGCTTCAGATTTAGAGGATATCAAACTTCAATTAATCCAATTAGCTAACCAAAACGAAGAATTGCGGAATAAGTTGGAAGGTGTGTCTAAACCTGAGTCAAAACCGGTTGGAGCCGCCGCCGTCTGCGCGGTGCAACCTAAGCTGGCACCTTTTTGGACCGACCGACCCGCGGGTTGGTTTGCTCACATTGAAGCTCAATTCGCATTGTCCCGGATCACGGCTGATGAAACTAAATATAATTATGTTGTTTCACAGGTAGATTCCAAACTTTCTTGCGAAGTGGAGGATTTAGTTATCAAACCTCCCCCAGTTGGTCAAAGATATGAATGGATTAAGGCGGAGATGATTAAAAGGTTCACAATCTCGGAGGCACAGCGGAGGCGTCAGTTGATTGCTGGTGAGGAGCTAGGTGACCGAAAACCCACCCAATTCCTCCGTCACCTCCGGCAACTGGCAGGGAACAGCTGTTCTGATGAAGGAATGTTTAGAGAGCTCTGGTTCCAGAGACTCCCCAACAACGTCCAGGCCATTTTAACAGCACAGGGAGAGCTGCCATTAGACAAAGTAGCAGAAATTGCTGACAAGATATTAGAGGTAAACCCTATTAGTTCTAACTCACCGTCAATCAGTGCCATACAATCAGCAGGTCCAACCCTTAGTTCTCTGCAAGAGCAAATCAACCAGTTAACAAAACAAGTTGCGGCATTAGTTTCACAGCGCCAACGTCGGCAGGGATCTCGCTCCCGATCTAGGCCTAGAAGTGGTACTCCCGCTGGTCAGCAACCCTTGCTTTGCTGGTATCACAGTCAATATGACACCAAAGCTGAAAAATGCATCCAACCTTGCTCATGGTCCCAGGCGGAAAACCAGACAAGCAGTCAGTAGCGGCGACGTCTGACTGCGCCCCTTACGCTGGTCGCCGACTTTTTGTCACTGACAGGGACACCAAATGCCAGTTCCTACTAGACACCGGTTCTGACCTGTGCTGTTTTCCTAAAAGGCTGACTAATATTAATAAGGCCACTGATTATAGTTTGTGCGCAGCTAATGGTTCCACAATTAAAACATATGGAAGCCGCACAATTAACTTAAATCTTGGTCTACGTCGCGAGTTTAAGTGGAACTTCATTATTGCAGATGTGGACACAGCCATTATCGGCTCAGATTTTCTAGCTTACTTTAATCTTCTGCCTGATTGTCGCAATAAACTGTTACGTGATGGAACTACTGGACTTTATGTGCCAGCCTCTGTTCGTAATCTTGTGCAACCTAGTATAAAGACAATTAAAATTGACTCTCCTTTTGCTCACATCCTTTCCGAATTCCCAGATGTGACGCGTCCACCGAGTATACATCGAGTTGTAAAGCACAGTACTGTGCATTACATTAAAACCACTGAAGGTCCTCCCGTCGTGTCTCGGCCGCGCCGCCTTGCGCCCGATAAAATGCGCGCCGCACAAAAAGAGTTCGAGACTATGGTGCAGGTTGGCACTGCTCGCCCCTCCAAGAGCCCATGGTCATCTCCGCTTCACCTTGCACCCAAAAAGGACGCCACCTGGCGCCCCTGTGGCGATTATAGAACGCTGAACGCACGGACTGTTCCAGACAGGTATCCTGTTCGTCATGTGGGGGATTTTGGCCACAGCTTAGCCGGATCGACTATTTTTAGTACTTTGGATTTAGTCAAAGCCTACCAGCAGATACCCGTCGACCCGGCTGATGTTTGCAAGACAGCCATTACAACGCCATTCGGTTTATTTGAATTTCCCTACATGACGTTCGGGTTACGTAACGCTGGGCAGACATTTCAACGTTTTATTGACGAAATAACGAGAGGCTTAGATTTTTGCTTTCCATACATCGATGACATCCTCGTATTCTCACGAGATGTTGAACAACACTCCACTCACCTGCGCATTCTGTTACAGAAGCTGGTAGACTACGGGGTAGTGCTCAATGCTTCGAAATGCGTCTTAGGCGCCAGTGAGGTAACTTTCCTGGGGTACCACGTCACCAAGGATGGCATCTTTCCACCCGAGGAGAAGCTAGCTGCCCTCCGCGAATTCCCACTCCCGAAAACTGCCCAAGGTTTACGGAGGTTTCTAGGTATGGTGAACTATTACCGTCATTTCCTGCCCAACGCTGCTGAGGTACAGGCACCGCTCATAGATTTTTTAACGGTTACCAGACTGAAAGGAGCTAAGCCTATGCCTTGGTCGCCTGACTTGGAGCGTGCTTTTTACCACTGCCGAGATAACCTCACGAAAGCTGCAAAACTCGTGCACCCTATACAAGATGCCCGCTTGGGACTGTATACTGATGCTTCAAACAGTCATGTGGGGGCCTGTCTACAGCAGTGGACGGACCAAGGCTGGCAGCCACTGGCATTTTTTAGTAAAAAGCTAACAACCAGCCAGAGCACATGGCCTGCATACTACCGCGAGTTGCTAGCTGTTTATGCGGCAGTACAGCATTTTCGGCATATACTGGAGGCACAGCATGCCACCATATACACCGACCACAAACCACTTCTCTATGCGTTTACACAACGCCGCGACAAACTGCCCCCTCCACAGCTAAACCAACTCACGTTTATATCTCAGTTTACGACTGACATTAGACATATCAAAGGAAAGGACAACCTAGTAGCCGACACTATGTCCCGCGTCGAAGCCGTCACACTAGGCGACGACTACGCCTCCCTCGCCTCTGACCAAAAAACCGATGACGAACTCCGGTCAGTGTGTGAAAATTCGTCTTTAAAAATCGTGCCTACACTAATTCCAGGATCAGACATCTCGGTGTTTTGCGACGTGTCAACGGGTAAACCACGGCCCTATCTGCCGCCGCAACATCGGCGCGCTGCGTTTGAACGCCTGCACGGCCTCAGTCACCCCGGCGCCCGCGCATCCGCGCGGCTTGTCGCTGACCGGTATGTGTGGCCTCGCGTCAAGGAAGACTGTCGCACATGGGCGCGCGAATGTCTCGAGTGCCAGAGGTGTAAAGTCTCAAGGCACGCCTCAACACCACTGGGTATCTTCTCCGCACCCACCGGGAGATTCAGGCACGTACATTTAGATATCATAGGACCGCTGCCATCTTCCGAAGGCTACTCCTACTGCCTGACAGCCATTGATCGCTTTACTAGGTGGCCCGAAGCGTGGCCTATGGCATCAATGACTGCAGAAGTAGTAGGCGATCAGTTCGTTCGTGGTTGGATTGCACGCTTTGGCGTCCCCGATACAGTCACCACAGACCAGGGCCGCCAGTTCGAGTCAGATTTATTTAAAAGATTGCTAGATTTAGGCGCAACCAAACGCGTGCGTACTACGAGCTACCATCCCCAAGCCAACGGCATGGTAGAGCGTTTTCACCGCCAGCTTAAGGCCGCCCTAATGTGTCGCCAAGACACTTGGCACAGAGCCCTGCCTTTCGTCCTCTTAGGCATCAGGTCGGCTTTAAAAGAGGATTTAAAATGCTCTGCCGCTGATCTGGTATATGGAGAGCCACTGCGTCTACCAGGCGAGCTCCTGGTACCCAGTGCCTGTTCTCAATCACTCTGCGACGACTTCGTATCGCGTCTTCGGAGCACAATGGCCGACATGCGGCCCGTGCCAGCTTCGAGACACGCTCATAATAAAACTTTTATTTTCAAGGATCTCGCTAACGCCTCCCACGTTTTTCTACGAGACGACTCCGTGCGACGCTCTCTTCAACCGCCGTACACCGGCCCTTATAGAGTCATCGGTCGGACCGACAAGACTCTTGCCGTGGACATCGCAGGCAAGCGGTGTGAAGTGAGCGTCGATCGCACGAAGCCAGCGTACATCGCACCTGATCCCGAGCGAAGCATACCGACCTCGACCCCCATGCTGAGCGCGCCCGCGCCAAGCGTGTCCGGGCCCGCAGCGCACGCGCCCAGGGTTACAGCCGCGCCAAAACTTGCACAGCAGCCGACTACTTTAGCTGCCGTACCCACTCAGCAGCCAGTCACTACACGGGCAGGTCGTAGGGTTAAGTTTAAAGATATTTTAGATTTATAGATTTCTTTAGTTTAACATCACAATTGTTTAGTATAGTTTTAGTTAAGAGTTTTAAGTTCTCATGTATATATCATTAGCAAGCAGAATAATACTATTTTGTAAGTCATACTCTTTAGTCAAAATTAGGGACGTCTTTGATTTTGCAAATGTGAATATTGATGTAACGTAGTTTCTCTATTTCTCATGGTACGTGTCCCCACTTACCATTCTCCGTAGGGGGCTGGTTGTGGCGGCTATAAGCTGGCAACACTCCCAACGAGCTTCCTACTTCCGGGTTCTCGCTCGGAAGAAAACGCCCACGCACTTCCGTGCTCTGCAGCTCGGGAAGACAGACGTGGTTAGGATATATTGTAATTTAGATTCGCTCCAGTGTTACACGCACTAATCATTGTTAAGTTATGTGGATCGGTTGTCTTAATAGCTAATTATATTTGTGACATCCCAAAGACTTTTTATTGAAGGCACCCGTTCCCAAAAATTTTATTTAGTCAACAGATAACAATCATGCTTTTTAACTGTAACTTACTATAATGTATACAAACCTTCACAAATTTCCGTTGTTGGAGGCAAGAATTTTCTTATGAGCACCGAGAAGCACCCTGTGAATATGTAACTAACGGCTCATAAAAACGCCTTTAAACTTGTCAATCACTTAACAATAACATAAAGAATGCCTTATTGCAGATAAAAGTAACTTGGTTTACACAAGTTTATACAAAGTCACAGTGCAAAATCGGATACAAAATCACTTAATAGTATAATGTAACACTCAAATCAAAAGTATCCAAGGTCCACCCTAGTTCTCAAATTCACCGATTTGTTTATTTTGTAAATGTTAAAAATAAAGGCAAACCGTATCATAACGTATAACTAATCCCTATGGGTTGTAAGCGCAGCACTTCCAAGGTAGGTAGTTGAGACGCTAGTTGTTTAACAGACATTTATACGATATTGTTTTTGGCAAAACTGGACCAAGGTCATAAACGCTATGAGTTGTAAGAGAGACGCGCAAATGAGTGAGAGAGGGATAGTAAAATCCTTCCCCGGTTCCGGCGAACATTCGAGACTTCGAGAGTCGCGTAAGGTCCGAGCTGCTATGCGTACATGGGTGCCTTAACTTCCCATGCTCCCGCGCCCATCGTTTTCGATCAGATAAGGCAAGATAATTTATTGGTAAAAATAATATTTCACATGACACGTTTATACAATATACAGTCAGCTTAGATAATGCATTTTATTTAAAAATACGGTTTATGCAAGACTACTTTTTTTAATAGTACAGTAATAATATGAAATAACATTTTAACAAAATATTATATTGCTTGGCCACAGGTCAATGATCTCCTTGAAGGAGCTCGACAATATTCTAATAAGCTAGGTTGATAAGAAACGATTTTAGTACCTTTTATATTTAGTACTTTTGCTCAAAGTGAACAATAATTATTGTATACTAAATCAACTAAAACTTTACAAATTTCAATACCAACGCTTTAAAATTATAAATATTGGTTTTATTGCACTAGCAGATGTTACTGTCATCTCTTTTAATTTAGGAAGATACTTATTTTCGAGTTTTTGATGTCTTATTGCATTGTATTTGCATTAACCGTTTGGATGTATAGATTAACATGCCGGGCCCATAGGTTTCCACAGTCATTGCCTTGACTTGATGACAGCTGATAACCGATTTTATTATCTGTACTCGAAACGGTGTCTTTCTGTTTTTCCTTCCTACTTATTATATCACTCCCTTAGTAGTCTGTGCTACTTACATCATGCTATGGCAACTTAATAAGGCCCGTATTAATAAACTGATCTCGGTTTTAATGCCCGTCTCAAGATATGTCAAATGTGACAGTTTTCTATGGTTTGACGTTTACTTTGACGTATCTTGAAATGGGCATTTGAACTGAGACGAATTTATAAATACGTCCCTTAGTACATTAGTGGTGGTTTGCCACCCCGGCCGTCTCAACCTCTCCTTCAACCCCGCTTAAGTGGGCCCGGTGGCGCCATTAACCCTACTATGCGATTAATATTTTAGTATTGCATGGACTTGCCTAAATAATGGACTGCCTAAATGCGAATAATAACGCAAAAAAGGAAAATTATTTACTATTGCTATTTATAAAAATAGAGGAGAGGGGGGCAGCTGGAGGCAGTTTAGAACAAATAATAATAATAATAATAATAAATAATAAATAAAGCACAGGACAATGTCACCAAAATTGACGTAGTCCCAAACTAAGCTCTAGGCTTGTACTATGGGTACTAGACAACGATATGCTTACTTATATAGAGAAATATATACTTAAATACATCGAAATCATCCAAGACTCAGGAACAAATACTCGTACTCATCACACAAATATCTGCCCTTACCGAGATTTGAACCCGGGACAGCCGGCTTCGGAGGCAGGGTAACTCCCAACTAGGCTAGCGTGTCGTCAAAATGCGTTCAAAGACGTGTTTTTAGTGCGATTATGGTCCTAATCAATTTTTTGGGTGCGCAACGCTGACCCTCACAACTGTCACTTGACAGATTTGACGTTTGACAGAACATGAACGAACCAGTAGAATATTGTGAGGCTTTCTGCTCGTCGTTGCGTTGGTGTACGCACGTGCCCTGGTGCAATCACTTTTGAAGACCTTCGTTATCTGTTCAATACCTAAGTATTTACTAATATTGGTGAAGGCCTATAATAATACTAACCTCTAGGTGGAGAATTGACAAGTAAGTCGTTTGGATTTTAATCATGAGTGACAAAGATCCTCCCGATAAGGGAGGCTCTTTGTCGAATAATTTAAATGTGAGTATGCCTACACAAATTATAGACACGGCAGATTGTTCGCTTCTACCTCTCACCCAAGATTCACAAATGCATAGTGAAACTCAAAATTCAACTAGAAAGCGAACAGTCTTGCCTGATACTGATAATATGACAACATCTTCCAAAAAAATTAATTCTCCTGGAGATTCTATTCAGAATATGTATGTCACTCCCGGATATGACGCGGATGATCTACCTTTGCAATACTCTGATTCAGACAAAGGACCCTTCGTAGTTCACATTAGTAGGTTGGAGCCTGACCAATCTGCTGGTTTAACATTGCGAGTCTTGAAGTTGGCCCAGCTCCTTCATAAAAACCGCACTAAAGGCATACTGGAAGGTTCAATAAAACCTTTAGGGCGTAATAAAATTGCCATTAGCTTCAAATCGGCAAATGAAGCAAATAGTTTCAAGAAATCTGAGTTTTTAGAGAAAAACAAACTGACTGCTTCTATTCCCAGGTATCAAGTTACTCGTATGGGGGTAGTGAAGAACATCCCAACTGATTGGTCATTAGAGGAATTGGTTTCTGGCATTGAGCTTCCTACAAATTTAGGAAGCCTAGTAGGTCATATAATAAAGGCTCGTAGATTATTCAGAAAAGTTCGTAGAGAAAGTCAAGCACCGGAATGGATTCCCTCAAACACAGTTGTTATCACATTCCACTCTCAAACTCTTCCAGAAAAGATATACATATATAACACATCCATCCCTGTCTCAGCATATGAACTTCCTACCATACAATGTAGGAATTGTTGTAAATTTGGTCACATTGCAGCAAAATGTAGGTCTAAACCATGCTGTTATAACTGCTCCCAACAACACACCGGGGACTCCTGCTCAGTACCACAAGACAAAATAAGCTGTGTGTTCTGCTCGGGATCCCACAAAGCAACAGATATAAAGTGTCCTGAGCATAGTCGTCAAAAAGCAATCAAATTAGTAATGTCTGAGGAAAATATAGGTTACCTCGAAGCTGCCCAACGTTTCCGTCCTGTTAGGACCAGTTATGCTGATGTATCTCAGAAACTCTTCACTCCATCCCCAACTCCCTCAGTCCCCCACACTAGACTCGTAGCTCCCTCCCCTAATTACATAGAAGTTTCTTCCCTTCCATCACAGAAGTCTTATAGTAAAACCATATATATTGAAAGAAAACAAGCCCGCCCTCTTGGGAAAATGTATGATACTCAAGTTCACAAGCAAATTGTTAGTGACCCTCAATCGTGCCTTCCTAATGGGTGTGCTTTAAATGATATCCCTCCAACCCCAAATGACAACTTATTGGAACTACTCACTGGTCTGCTAGTGAATATGGTCCTCAAATTCAGTGACTCTCTACCGAACAACGTCTTGACACAATTGCAATCTATTCTTCCCTTAATTAATAATGGATCAGAATCTCCTTCAGTGGAACATACAGAGTGCTAATAATAAGAAATCAGATTTAATTTATTTGATAAATAAATTTAAACCCGTTGCCTGTGCCATTGCTGAGACATGGTTGAAGCCGGGGTCCAATTTCAGGATCCCTGGTTTTGCATGTTTCCGTGATGACAGGAGTGATGGATATGCAGGCTGTGCTCTTATTATTAATAGTTCTCATGTAAATAATTTGATCCCCATTCCTAACCATAGTCCTGGTATTAATATTGTTGCAGTTAAGTTACTAAATTTTTCAATTATATCTATTTATATTCCTCACCCTAGTTTAGCTTTATTATTAGAGTTAAAATCTATCCTTTCCAATGTAGCAGGTCCCTATATTATTTTAGGGGACTTTAACTGTAAGCATACCTTATGGGGGTGCTCTGTTTGTGATTCAAATTCCTCTGCGTTAATGGATATTCTTGATGATTTTAACCTATGTATTCTAAATGACGGATCTCCTACAAGAAGGGTCTCTCCCCTTCAAAATACTAGTGCACCTGACCTGACACTTGTCTCGTCTATCTTGAGTTCCTCTTTTAATTGGAAAGTTCTAGATCATTCATTTGGAAGCGATCATTTCCCTATCCTTTGCACTGTTCTTAACTCCTCCCCCTCTCCTAAAATTTCCCCTCCTCTTTTAAAGTATAGAATCGCCCAGGCGGACTGGGGTAAATTTTCTGATAATTTGGAAATTGAGATGAGTAACTTGGACGAGCCGGATTGTAACAACTTCCTTGAACTTTACTCAAAATTTGTTAAGATGCTTTTTATCGCTGCTGATTATGCCATCCCTCTTAAAAATACTGCCTGCCGTAAAATTCCGTCGCCTCCCTGGTGGGACTCAGAATGTACCAAGATAATCCATGAGCGAAACCTCGCTGAGTCAATATATTCTGCTAATCTTACTATGGACAACTATATTTCATTTAAGAAGACCCTGGCAAAGTCGAAAAGACTGCTTGCCAAGAAAAAAATTCAAGGATGGTCTAGATTTTGTGAATCACTGTCTCCTCGGTCTCCCGTGTCATTAGTCTGGAAGAGAGTTAAAGCTTTTCGCCGAGGTATTAGTTCTGATGGCATTTCAACACCAAATAATACGGATACATGGCTGCCGGAGTTTATTGACAGATTAGCTCCCCCTTTTGTTCCGGCTGAAGACTTATTTCCTGCTCCAACTGTTAATCCCTTTCCTTCTTTGGATAGTATGGATGAACCTTTCTCCTTCGGCGAGCTATTATGTGCCATAGACCACCTTAAAGATACTTCTCCTGGGATCGACGGTATCCCGTATTCATTCATAATTAATGCATCTCATACTTGTAAGTTATATTTTTTGAAATTGCTAAATCAGATTTTTATTACTGGAATGGTCCCTGTCTCTTGGAAAACCCAAATAGTCATACCTATCCTTAAACCAGGTAAAGATGCTAATGATTCATCATCTTACCGTCCTATAGCGCTCTCTTCAGTCCTGGCAAAAATATTGGAACATCTTATCAAAAACCGGCTCGAATGGATCTTAGAAAACCGAAATATCCTGGCTAAATCTCAATTTGGATTTCGGAGAGGGTTGGGAACCACAGACAGTCTCAGCATATTAACGACTGATATACGGATCGCCTTTAGTAAGAACGAAAATCTAGTAGGGGTATTCCTGGATATAGCTTCTGCATATGATAATGTCAACCTCTCAATACTCAGGCAGAAAATGCACCAGCTGAATATTCCGATGAGATTGTCTAATATCATATGTAACCTATACATGGCTCGTTTTATCTGTGTCCGAACAAATGGCTCTATGCTACCTTCTCGACTTGTATGGAAGGGCCTCCCCCAGGGCTCAGTCCTAAGCCCGTTATTGTACAGCCTGTATACATCTGATTTAGAGTTATCAGTTAGCTGCTTTTGTGATATATTACAGTATGCAGACGATATAGTCCTGTATAGTAGCTCCTCTTCCGTAAATGACTGTTCGTCAAGTTTAAATACAGCTTTGAAATACCTAAATGAATGGCTGGTTCTTCATGGTTTATCGTTATCAGTCCCTAAGTGTACCACTGTTATCTTTTCCCGTAAAAGGAGTGTTCCTCCTGTAATCGTATCTGTGGAAAATCAACATATCTCTACTTTGGATAAAGTTAAATTTCTTGGTATTTTTCTGGACTCGAAATTGAATGGAGCGTATCATCTGAACTACATAGTAAATAAATGCGAAAAGAGTTTGAATGTAATGCGATCTCTGTCTGGGGTTAGATGGGGTAGCCATCCGTTCAGCCAAAAATTATTATATAATGCTATAGTCCGTAGTCATTTTGACTATGGCAGCTTTATTTTAGAGCCTTGCAGCAAGATGGCCCTGGTTAAACTTGACAGAATACAAGCTAGGGGTTTGCGTATTGTTACAGGAGCAATGAAATCTTCCCCAATAAACGCACTGCAAGTGGAGTGTCTAGATCCCCCTCTTATACTTCGCAGACAGTACTTGGCTGATAGATTCTTTTTAAATGTTTCCCAATTCCCTTCCCATCCAATTAATCTAAAATGTAAAGTTCTGTCTAGTCTTTCGGCTTCCTCCAACTACTGGTCCCACAAAGAATTACCTCCTCTTATTAAATCTTTTAATAAATTTAATTCGACTCCTATCTATCGCTTTAGTAAAAATCCTATTTTCTGTTTTGATTATGAAACATTATTATTTCAACCCAACATAGTTTTTGATTTGGGTATACATAAAAATTCTCCACTTGCTAATGCGGAGTTTAATGAGGTTATGGATAGAAAATGGTCTGGATGGATCAGAATTTACACAGATGCCTCTAAGATTAATAAGGAAATTAATGTCGGTTCTGCTGTTTGGATCCCCGATCACCAAATAATCTTAAGTTTTATGTGTCCTACTCTATATTCTGTGTTTACTGGAGAGGCTGTGGCTTTATATGAAGCAATATCTTATATTAAGTCACACCAACTCAATAAATCAATAATTTTATCCGATTCTTTAAGCTGTTTACAGGATTTAGTTAAATTGCCTTTCCACTCTAAAGATAACTTTTATTTAACTTTAAAAATTAAGGAAAAATTAAGAGACTGCCAACTGAATAATCTACAAGTAGTTCTTGCCTGGATTCCCAGTCATAGCGGTATTGTAGGTAATGAAGTAGTGGACCAATGTGCAAAGGATGCTACTCGGATAGGAACCAATTCCTATGACAAATGTTTCAGTCGGGATGTAAGATCCGATGCTCGTCCTCAGCTATTTGAGAATTGGAATAGTCTATGGCACATTTCACAGCGGACCAAAGGTAGACACTATGGTAGTTTACAACCAGACCTTCCTTCTAAACCTTGGTTCTTTAAAAATAAAAATTATAATAAAGTAAACACGTCGACAATAATAAGGCTTCGCCTGGGTCACTTCTGTTCTCCTGTGTTTCTGGCAAAGCTGAGAATTAGAGACAGCTCAATATGTGAGTGTGGAATGGGCGAAGGCACTTTGGAACACATATTTTTGGAATGTCCAAAAATATCTGTTCCTTTATATGATTTATTACCTCGTCATATCAGTCGCCCTATTAATATTAATTTCCTTTTAACACTAGTTTTCACCCCATTTTGTAGTATTCTAGATTCATTTTTAACTAAAAATAACATCAGGTTATGAATAAGTAATTTAATGTTCCTTTAACCCCAATATTTAAGCCCAACTCTTCATTCTTACTATAAGTAACATTTAATTTAGTAGTTAGTTTTGTGCCGTTATGGAGTGGTGGTGTTTGTTTTTGTTTTAGATTGGTTGTGGCTGGTATTTTACCGAACAAGGATAATTCTACCGTACAAGACCAAAGGTCAACTGGCTGTGCTTTATCCAACCTCGACATTGGCGGAATCATCGCATCGTTCGATGGGGCCATATAATCCCAAAAAATTGAATTGAATTGAATTGAATATTTTGAACACGCCTGATATGTTCTTTTTTGTATTATTTACACTAAATCAACTTTTAACCCCTTTTTAATAAATTTTAACAGTGTTTAAACCTGTGCATGTGTTTGGCATGTGTGCCAAAAACGCATCTTAACTATTAGTGGTCTTTACTGTTGTGATATTCTATGAATAAAGGGGTCAGTGAATAACTTACGTACGTGGTTATGCATAAGCACGTGCCTACGCTCACATACGCAGCTGAGCTTTCTACTAGACGAACTAGATGGCAGCACGTATCGCAAGAGCAAAATAAAGAGCAGAGTTACCAGTCTATACCCTAGTATACAATACAATAGTCTTTGACTTACTTTGGCGTTTGGCGGCAAGGTAGAACTAAAGGGTTAAGTTAACTATTTTTAGTTAACTATAAAATTGGTGGGATGTTGTAAGGCAATTTTTTTCTTAGTGTAATCATACGTAATTGTAAGTGAAAATGGACGAGTCAAAGGAAGAGAATGAAACTTACACAATGGTTCGTTTTTTGTTTACCTGTGTTACGGTCTGTCAGCTGTTTTTTCATGCATTTTTACTCTACATTATGTTTCATGTAAAGTTTCGCTAAGTTTAAGTTGGTGTTGATGGCATGCTCTAACTTAAAAACATAGATACTTATACTAAGTTGAGTTTGAAAATTTTGTTGAGCCACTTAAACAGGCCGTTCCTACTTCCCATACTCATACTCATTTATTGATAATATTATAAAATATTCACATCAAGATGGAATTTAATTGTTACGTTAACCCCTCGTATGCGGGAGGTGAAAAAAATACCAAGTTCCAGTCTCTTCTGATTACGATATAGTCCATAAAATAAAGCTTAAAAAAAAATACAAAAAGATATCCAAATTTTGAGCACGGATCTGTGCTTAAGCCTCCGATGGGATAATGGGAAGTTACATTATGTATAAGTAATTATAGTAAGTAATTAGTTATTCTTAATATACATTTAAAGATATTCTGCTCTAATTGAAATTAACATGTCACATTATTTATCTAAATCAAAAACATTAAAATTATAAAAATAGTTGTCAATTACCCATTTCATTGATTTATTTTAGAATGAGGCATAGGTTGCTAATTATTGTAGGGTCTATACCTTCAATCTCAAAACATGCATAGTTTTGGTAGATTTAGTCTTTCTGGAGCTTGCCATTAGTAGCGGATTTGAAGATCCCAGTCTTGTAAGGGTTAGTTTCCTGGCAGGAAAATTATCAATATTTTACCTAACAAATCTAGCCACACCAACATGTCTGGAGATTGTTAAAATGTTGAGTCCTAAAGAGTGCCTGAGCAGGAGTTCCAGGTGAGACTTAGGAGATGATGAGAACAGCGCCCCATAAATTACAAGTATGAAAAATAAGATGGAATTTCCATCTCATATCTTTAAAAAGTAATTGCTATTATATTGGATGAGACTGTCGCAGTTCTAGGGAGTTTTCAACCCATTGCACTGTGGTTCCTCCCATATGACAAAAACCTAAAATCATTGTGGTAATAACCATGACAAAGCTATCACTAATTCTAAACTACTAAAAAGTATAACTCAATAATGCTTTTTGTTAATTACTTTTATTCCAATACTGACATCAGAAGTGAAACTTCCTGCAGATCATTAGCTCCTTACCAGTACCCTCGTTATAACTCGTAAATTCTGGAAGTATTATTGTTATTGTGAACTGTTGTGAGGAATAGCAATATCAAGTAAATAAGAGTAAAATAAATAAATGATATAGATCAAAAGTAAAAATCAATCAGTCGTTTCCCGTGTATGATTAATTCACCTATGAATATAAATATCAGTGGAATATTTTTGTATTAATACTGGTAATTAGGTCAGTCCAACTGAATTCGGCTTATGGTGAAAAATATTGTGGGGCGCTGACTATAATTAGTCGTAGTAGTTCTTGGTAATCCAAGAATTTTAAAGCCGGCCAAGTGCATGTCGGACCACGCACAGTGAAGGGTTCCGTAGCTGGGATGAATGTTCATGGTTGAAATTCATTTTTTTTTATTAAAATCACAAAATCTACACAGCGTATCGTGTTCAAAACAATTTTGGTTGGAAGTATTTTGTATGTTCTACTACTGTAATTTTTATTAGAATGCTCTATTTAACAGTTCAAAGGCTACCCACCCGGACAGAATTTTTACGACTTTAGAAGCGTATATCTCGCAACTGTTCACTTACTTTTATTTTTTATTTATTTTTTATTTTATTTATTTAAACTTTTGATTTGAGTTTGGAATTTCAATGCAAGTTTGTAAGCTTTTTACAGCTTACCCAAAGTATTTTGGGTTTACCTATTTACACACAGAACTATATATAGTTTATTTATATATAATTCTGTGTATTTACAACATGATTTATTGTGCATTTCTATTTAGGGTTAGTTTGTGGGGTAAGTAGCCTAGATAGGCCCTACTGAAACGTTGAGGTTCTATACTTTATGACTTAGAAATTAGCAACTACAACATGAAAATATTAACAAAATTAAATGTAAGATCTATTATTAAATATCTGCCATGTTACAATATGAAATGCAGAAAAAACACATAAAAAATGTAAAAAGACTTATGTTGCAATACGACTTAAGGTTGTTTTCCATGGCTAGCGGCCGATGTTTTGTTTTTGGAAGACAGGCCGATCTTTGCACTTTAAACTTCTTCGGCGGCCTTTCACCCTTCTCAATCCTCTGCATGGACTCCGACTTACATTCAGGATCATACTGTCAACCCATGTTTCATCAACGGTTACTATCCTGGAGCAATTTTCGTAAACACTATCTTCGCACAAGTCTAAAAACGCCTGAGAAGTTTCGACACGCCGCTCTTTGTCAAACACCGTAAGCATTTTCGGTACCCAACGCGCGCTGACCTTAGTCATGTTTTAATGTGTATGAAGGGTTTCTCCAACCCGCTCCTTGCTAATGCCCAAGGCCTCAGCTAATTGACATCTTAATTCTCCCATCCTCCAACACTATTTTTTTACTTTAGCGACGTTTTGGTCGGTCACTACCGATACTGCTGCCCTCCTAAGCAAAAAAGCAGTATCTCAGATATAATGTCCAAAGCAGATTCAATCCTATATTGATAGTAATAAGGTTACATTTGCTACAGAAGTTTTGTCTGAGATACTGCCTTTTATGTTAGCAGGGCAGACTGGCCGTCCTGAGCGGGGGTCGTCTTCGATCGACTCTCGTCCTTGTTTAAATAGACTGCTCCACTATTTAACTGTAGCATAGGAAGGCCCAGGGACACCATAAATAGCAGCTAATTGTTGAAAAATGTATTGAGGAGTTTTTTTACTTTTCGTAAGGAACTTAATCACAGCCCGATGCTCGATTTTCGTAATATGCAATGATAATTCAGACATGACATGACTGTTATTAATCGTTGAATATCTCCAGAAATTACAATTCTTCTTCTTCTTCTTTTCTTATTAATGGCGGTCCACCGCGATATACACAGTGATTTCAATTTTTTCAATTTCAATGTCAAGTGAGTAGAGTAAAACAGTAAACAGAATAAATCAAAATCAAAAGCCGGACATCTTTCAATCGGCCATCTTCCCTCCCCGAAGGTTACCCAGAAATTACAATTGTAAATATTGTAATGGCAATGATTTTTTTCCATTATTTGTTTTTAAATGGTCTATCTAGTGGCCAGGACCTTAATTACATATACAACCTCAAAATACCTTAGGCTTAGAACTTTTCAGCCGCCCCTCGTACATGACATCACCCCTTCATTCCCTGAGTGGGGTAGGCAGAGCTACAGAAATACCAACAACACAAAAAAGACTTGTTGATAATTCTGTTACCACATTTTGCGCAATCTATTGTTGTAATGTTAATTAAATAAATGCCAAAGGGATTGCTTGAAATGGCATTGTTCAGGAAGAAGATTTTTTCTGAATAAAAATCATAATCTTGAGTGGAATGAGTAAACTCATATCTTTACGACTATTTGATAACGTGCTCCATACGTCCAGAGTCAGATCAAAGACCCTTATCTCAGAATATTAAGAATAGTGATAGCTGCCTCCAATTCTTATCATATTCATGTCAATAGTCTCATCACTCTGGGTAGGTAGGTATAATATTTATTTATTTTCAATGCCAACCCAATTCACTAGTCTATTTTAAATCGATATGTGTTTGTCATACTAATTTTATTGGTCAACACAGTTAGGTAGTTATCAATTATTAGGTACCTTACTAACAATGTTTTTAAACTGGAAAGAAAATTGGTCAAAAATCAAAATCAAAATATTTATTTGCTTAACATAGTTAATTACTTATACAGTTGGTGACGTAAACATAGGGTCTTGCCATGTTCTGCCGCTGGGCGTGCAAACTTGGGTGTTATAGAGGGTTTATTTATTTAGTGATTTGGTAAAAACTTAAACTATTTAATGGCTAGAAGCCATAGTCATGATATGGTGGCGGGCCCTTCCCCCGACTGATATCTCTTGAACGGCGGAACCATTGTCATGTAACCTAGCTATCAACAATGCCGATTAAAGAAGCTTTCTTTAAAAAAACCGCGTCTAATCCGTCCATCAATTTGGGAGCTACAACGCCACGCACACGCACATACACAGATGCACACTGTATATAATAGGATTATGTGAGTTCTCTGTAATAAACTAGAATTTATTAGGTATACATAATAAACTTCCGTAAAAAATAACTAATTAGAAAACCGCACCAAAAATTAGTCGATTGGTTTAGGAGGAGTAAGCGGATCTACAGACAGACGCGAAAAACTACCTTGCTTATTCTATGGAAAGAAGATAAAGATATAAAAACCGCAACATTTAAAATTTGGCTATTCAACATGGATATTATCGTTGATCATATTCGGTAGAATATATTAGGTTTACTGTGATATGCGATAGAAAATCTCCCTTGAAGTCGTTCCTAAATGCGTGTTTGCGACTTAAGTTATTAGACGCTTACTTCAACCTCGAGGTTTTGCAATTTGCTGTAAAATATTCGTTCGTTCGGCGATTTGTTTCGCAACTTGACCCATGCTGCTGTCGCATGCATTGTGCTGCGTCAGCTACATAAGACCTTAATAAACCTGTCGGCCTTATAAGTAGCTGCACACCTTTGGTACCTGGTCGATTTAACTGTTCTGACAGATAAGTGCAGCAATCCAAACATGACGATAAAGTGACAAAGCACTTAAGTTTGCAGCCAAGGATAACCCAGTAGTTTCTTTCTTGATTCCTAGGTTGTATGTCTAACGCAAAATTGAATAGATAAAAACACCCAAAAAATTGCGACTCTGCTTTTAGAGCTGACAAACCCCACCTCGATTTGCTAAACACACTACTTTTACAATAACCGCTTTCGAATCCGTGTTCGTATTGACCGGCATTTCACACAACTTTGAAACTGACCGTTTAGTGACAGTACCACGACACCGTACACAGTACCGTCACCATGAGTTACAGTTACTATACTCGCTGGAGATTCTAATGCTCTGTCCCTCCCACTCCATAACAGGGTCATACACAGATTTAGGTTCCCGTCTTTCCTGTGAACACACCGAAAGTTAACGTTTTTAACACCTAATTTTCTGGCTTAGCCCATACCCGCAAAAACGCCGTCAGGACTGCTTTAGACCTATCATATAAAAACATAACTTATATGCACACAAGCTCTTAACTATAGACCACAGGAGAGACAACTTTTGTTTTTAAGAGTGTGTATGACCCAACAATACTGCGAGGGACAGAGCATTCGACTCGCTAGCGAGTACGGTAATTGCAAGTCATGTTAAGGGTACTGTACACACGAGTGACGACGCCGTCCTCGCCTAAATACCTATATAACCTACCTGAGGGACGTGAATATATTATAAGGGTTCCATTTTTTAATGACTTTACTTGGCGACACTCGGGCTGCTACATCATTCTCAGGAAAGAGCAGCCATTTGACTACGGAATTATAAAAAGAACCAATTAATTTAACAGGACATGTTTGACAGTTGTGAGAGCAAAACTAGTAGTTTAGCTTTCATGTGATCTAGACGGGATTTAGAGTTTGACGAGTCCCAATATTTTACCCCAATAAAACATTAATTACTTACTAGTTAGGAAAAATACTCTCGTTAGCAAAAATAGCCAAGTACGAAAATAAGATTTTGCGGGTGAATGGGTTGTATTAAAATATTTATAACTCCCGACGCAAAAGAGGGTGATTTAAGTTTAACGTGTATCTGTGTGTCTAATACCCACAACACAAGGCTATGGATTAATTTTTTAAAGGAAAATTAATTTGTGAGATGGTACCCTTTCCCTTGATGATAGAGCCTACATTTCATAAAACAAACAACGTTTTTATTTGTTATGGGTAGTATTAAGGTTTCTTTTTTTAAGCCCCAGAATAGGCTTGACAATCAATTTTACGGCTTGATCACACTCTGATTGAGAATCTTGAGCAGCAAATACTCTTATTTTGTAAAATGATTATGTAATATACCTACTGTAGTTATTAATGTTTAATATTTAATTATAGAAAATACAACGAACGCCATGGTACAAGTATGTTACAGTAGAGCCAACGATGTTCTTGTACATGATGGCGTTCATGATCACCAATGTCGTAGAACAGACATTTTATGTGTTCCGGGCCTGTACTGTCAATCATGGGTACAGCGAGGAAATATGTTACAACTTAACTGGCCATAAAGACATTAATGAAAAGGTTCAGGTAATGTGTTCTACTTTACTCTCTATACGAACGTGTCAACGCTTCGAATTCTAATAGAGGGCTATGCCTAGTATAATTCGAAGCGTTGACCCGTTCGTGATAACAACATCTATAAAAACTTAGTTTATGTGGCAACGTCTAACTCTTAACTGATTCGATGGTCGTAACGTAGTAGTGTGGTGATACCTATCTACTAGTCTGTTAGAATTCAAGTTCGGACCAAAAATTGTGTGATAAGCGCAAATACACAAATGGTTTTAAGTAATTATTGAAAATATCAATTATATACTTTGCCGACGGCCTATTTATCGAGCCTCTAGCCGCTAGTCAAATCAGCAATTAGTATACTAATTGTTCATTGTTAGTAGGTATACCTAAGACTCAGCTCTTGTGTCTTCGGCAGAACAGCAAGGCCCTGAGACGGGTGTCCTTTGTATTATAAGTCCGTTGTATAGTGCGTTGTTTGAAATTGGAATAAAATGTACCTAGGTATGTGTCCAGAAGCATTCTTCTTTTTGCAGGTGACGGTGTCCACGTTTCTTCAGTGGAATGGAGTGGCTACACACATTGTGCCGCTCGTACTTGCTTTCTTTCTAGGCTCTTACAGTGACAAAAGGGGTAGAAAGTCCATTCTACTCGCGGGACTCATAGGAAAACTTTACTTTTCTGCAATGATTACTCTAAATTCTGCGAAAGGAAAGTACCTTTAAAAGTATTTTTTATTTAAGTACTTTTACTAATGTACATATTTATTTTAAAGTCTAATAATTTCTGTTTTAGTCTGGCCATTGGAATACGTAATTTACACAGCAGCATTTCCCAGTGCCATGACGGGTGCTGACTTAGCAATATTTACCGGTGCCTTCGCGTATATAGCTGATGTGTCGTCAGTGAAAAACAGAACA
The DNA here is from genome assembly GCA_949316455.1 of Acleris holmiana. Classification (NCBI taxonomy): domain Eukaryota; kingdom Metazoa; phylum Arthropoda; class Insecta; order Lepidoptera; family Tortricidae; genus Acleris; species Acleris holmiana. The sequence continues at coordinate 73,285,230 of OX438762.1, read as the reverse complement.
CTACGAGTGGGTATACTAGACGCCGTGTACTTAAGCACTATGTCTATGGGAGTAGCTATTGGTAAGAAACTAATTGTAAGCATTACAGTGTAAAGATATTATATTACACAGATATCACATTATCACTTTACCACTTTTGCGTGTGTGAATGGGTAATTCCACGAAAATGTAACGATAGTTACAATTTCAGTGCCTGTTTTTTAGGGTTCCGTAGTCAAACTAGGAACCCTTATAGTTTCGCCATGTGCGTCCGCCCGCAGCCTAGCTCAGAGACTCTTAGTGCTAGAAAGCTGTAATTTGGCATGAATATACATATTAGTTACGCCAACAAAGTGGTAAGTAAAATCATAAAAAAAGTACCTGGGCGTTTTCCAAAAAAAGTGTACATTCGTTAAAGACAAAAGTTAAGAAAATTTAACTTTTCCATTTCGTCACGAAAGTTAACGTATGTAAATGTATGGGTAATTTTCGTGACGAATTTGAAAATTTAAATTTTCTTAACTTTTGTCCTTAACGATGTACACTTTTTTTGGAAAACGCCCATCTCTCCTACACGTAACGTAAGAAAAAGAATAAATTTATTTGATCAAAACTCATGGTTACAAACACAGGCATTATCCGGTGGATATCAAACTAGGCTGAGCCTGAATCTTGAGATCCACAGAGGGATGTATTTTTATTTATCTCGTCTACCCCATAGTGTGGGGTCCTTGGATAGGTTTTTCAAAAATATGGGTTTGTGTAAACAATTTTTCGATTAAGTGATCCGTTTATGAAATATTAAGCTTTAAGGCTAATTACCAAATTTTTGTTAGAGTCAAGTTTGTCCCCCCCCACCCCTCTACAGCCAAAACTACAAATACAAAAATCTGAAAAAAAAAAAACTAATGAAAGAACATATAACGAATTTTAAAGGAAAACTATCACGACTAAGTAGACATCATTGATTCATGAGATACAGGCGATTAAAGTGTTTATACCTACTAAAATCATCTAAGATGGCACCATTTGACTTTAAATAGAACATTAAGTTATTACTTGTTGAATTTTTGTAGCAATTAACAGCATCGGAATCCTACACTGAGCTTGGTCCGATATGCTCTTGCCCGTTTTTTTTCAACTATGAATGCTAATATTTTTCTAGATATCTTTAAACCCCTTCGGCCGTTAAGGAAACCAAGGTTTTGGAAACCAGTTTCCTAAAAGGCTTTTTTTATATTTCTACGTAACTGGTTTCCTAGAAGTCCTTTTTTATACTTCTTCGGAACTGGTTTCCTAAAAGTACTATGTTATTGTTGTTTGAGCCACCTACGAAACTAATAACCGGATTTCGGGAAGGACTGTACAATATCTGACGTCGATTATAAGTACCTACTATTTTTTTTTTATGTAGAATAGTGTCTATAATGCATTTTTGAAAACGAGACAATGCGGAAAACCATAGGAAAAAAGCTACGCCATAACAAACATTCGGGACCCGGTGGGATGTGAGAGTATTAGGGTGGGGAAAATGAACGCGGAAAAGAGTGGTCAAGGTCAGGAAAATCAGTATTGGTCTAGTTCAAGGTCATGGTCAAGGTCACATCGTAAATGTCAGAAAAGTCGGCGTTTTTCTCTAAAAACGGTCTCATTGGTCAGGGACGAGGTCAGATAGTCAAGGTCAAGGTCACATTGTCAAGGTTAATATATTTGTGACCCCCATGTAGGGCGGCAACGCCTCCTTTTTTCGTTGATATGAATTCCAAACCTCTCAAATCCATTTTAAATAAATATTTTTATTACATTAATTAGCTTGAGTAACAATACATGAGTCAAACAAGAAAATTACCTATCTGTTGACATTTAATGAATGTCAAGTGCATTATAATTATCTGATAGATGACGTCTTTCAAAACGATAACAAGCCAGATATACATACAAAAGAGATTAGTTATTCAGCGACATCTATGTCGTATTATAAACCTTTTTGGAAACTAGTTGCGTAGAAGTGTAAAAAAAGACTTTTAGGAAACCAGTTCCGAAGAAGTATAAAAAAGGACTTCTAGGAAACCAGTTACGTAGAAGTATAAAAAAAGCCTTTTAGGAAACTGGTTTCCAAACTCCGGTTTCCTTAACGGCCGAAGGGCTTTAAACACTCACATAGAGATAAATGAATTCTGGGTTCCGAAGCCGTTAAGTACTACAAACCTAAAAATCAACAAGTAATCACTAATTTGTCTATTTAAAGTCAATTAGTGCCATCTTAGATGATATTAGTAGGAATGTGTGGAAGCTTGTAATTTGCTCTTAGATATAAGTATGGTCGATCAATTTGTATTAGGCAGCTTTCCGAATAAAACAAAATAAAAATAAAATACACTTTGATCGCCTGTATCTCAAGAACCAATGATGTCTACTTAGTCGGGATAGTTTTCCGTTAAAATTCGTTATTATGTTTTTTCATTTAGGTTTTTTTTTCAGATTTAAATTATTTGTAGTTTTGGCTGTAGGACACACACACACACACACATGAGTCTAACAAAAATTAGCGCTTTAAAGCTTAATATTTCATAAACGGATTACTTAATTGAAAAACTGTTTTCACAAACTTGTAATATATTTGAAAGACCTATCTAACGACCCCACTATAAGGTAAACGAGAAAAAATAAATACATCCCCTCGTTACGTGTAGAAGAAGTACATAAAAACTTATTCCTTTTTTTTTGTACCACTTTGTTAGCGTGACTAACATGCATATTCATGTCAAATTACAGCTTTCTAGTACTAAGAGTCTCTGCGCTAGGCTGCGGACGGACGGACGGACATGGCGAAACAATAAGGGTCCCTAGTTTGACTGCGGAACCCTAAATACAAGCAGAATGTTAGAAATTGGTAACTTAGGTTAATCCCTGCCATGGAATTGCCCGAATGAGTATTTACTGAATACATGATCTGGCCTATAAGTACCCCAAGTACTTAATAATTCCCACAAATGATAATGCTATTATTAAATGTAGTCTCTCAAATTTATCAATCAAAACCCATTCGAGCGTTCTGGCGACTCTTAAATCCGATTTATGTATTTGTGCTGCATCACCGATATGATGTTATGCGATGGGCTTCCAACCTGTCACTAATACCATAAGAGTATGTACTATTAGAAGGGTAACTTCATCCCCATCACGCGCGCTCCCGAGTGGCCACTCAACAGTCCAGGGCCTCTATTCAGGTGCGTTAAAACGATATCGTGTTTGACACGTTTAAGAATCGTTTATGTCACAGTCGCCATTATTGTAAATGACATAAGAGTTATCAAAACGTTGACAATACGGAAACAGGTTAAAAACGATATCGTTATAACGCAGTTGAATAGAGGCCCTGCATGGCTAGCACATGAAGGCGCGCGAGTTACATCGCGCGCGAGATAGACTACCCGTCTTTGTCTAATCAGAGCGGTCAGAAAAAGACAGGTAGTCTATCTCGCGGGCGACATAACTCACGCGCCGTCATGTGCTAGCCGTGCAGAGGCCCTAGCCAAGATGCGTCCGCTAACTAACGTTTCTATTCGTTATGTAAAAACATAACGAATAGAAACGTTAACGTTAACGTTGTGTGGTTTAAAAAAACCAATCGCGTCACTGGTAGATCACGTCATACGAAAAGTCACGTGATCTACCAGTGATGTGATTAGTTTATAAACCAAACGAATAGAAACGCTAGTTAGCGAACGCATCTTGGCTAGCGCCTCTGGACTACTTATCGCAGCAAACACTAGCGAGTTGCCACCTAGAATCGGCGCTTGGAATAAACGTGCAACGATATGTCAAATGAAGCTCTCAAAGGCGCCACTGTCTACGCAAACTGTGGTTTTACCATACGAAATCTTAGCCTAATTTTAAATGTGGTTATTACTAAAAAGTATTTTTACTCGTAACCTACTTAAAAAGGCGGAGGTCTTTAATTCGTCGTTTTTTTTTTAATGTTTGTTGTGTGATTATTCAAAGACCGCTGAAACAAAACACTTAGTATACAATCTAGTTGGTCCCATTTACAGCACTTCAAGATCGGATGATAGGATGTTGGAGATATCGAGGGTACTCCTCAAATATGGCAGGAATACATATTTAGCGATTTTAGTATTTTCAGTGACAAGTCTAGCATTTGCATTCAAAAAGTATCATTCGGTTAAATAGAAATGATGATGAAGACCACTGATGGCCACCAGAACTCCTTAACGGTACCTTTTTCAAGGGTGGCGATAAGATATCTCGATTAAGATAGTTCAGCGACTATGACGAAGCAGCATGGTTTAAACATATGGCAATGACTTTCCCGCGGCGTTACTTGTTTCTTATTAATTGATATGTGAGACTACATAAAGTTTGAAATAAAATAAATGTTTTAAAAACTACAAGCCATCTTCGACCAGCAAGAAGTAACTACTTTTAAAAATCTTGGTAATTAGTACAAGTGAAGTAGGCGCTCCACAATATTTTTCACCAAAAGCCGAATTCAGTTGAACTGACCTAATTACCAGTAAAAATACAAAAATATTCCTCTGATATTTATATTTATGTGACAATTAATCATACGTGGGGAAATGACCGATTGAAAAATGTCCAGCTTTTACGTTTGATTTATTCATTATTTATTTTCATTTATTTATTTTACTCTCATTATTTGATATTGATATCCCTCACAAAAACAGTTCACAATAACAATAATACTTCCAGAATTTACGACAACAACGAGCGGTTATTGCGAGGGATATAACTTTAAAATAAGATATTTCTTGCTTTTTGAAGACGGTTTTTAGTTTTTTAAAACATTTATTTTGTTACAGTTGATGGTGTTTCTGTAGCTCCGCGTGTCCCACATGGGAATGAAGGCGTGATGTCATTTTGTTACGGGGGGTGATCCATAAGTTTTGAGAATTGGTATGAACCATCCACATAATGATATTCTTTTAATGAGAACTAGGTATACCATGGCACTAATCAACTAGAGAGATTAAATTAGAAAAAATAATGAGTTTTGTAATTATTTGGAACGGTGTGGTGGACGTCCTGATGCATTATTAAAAAATGTTGTTACTGAAAATGAAACCTTGATTTATCTTTATGATTAAGGATAAATAAGCTAACTTATTAGTAGTTTTTTTTTTCTCCAGCTCTGTCACCAAAATTTAGTGTAGGTTTTTCGGTTGTTTTTTTTTCAGGGTTATTGAGGCCTACAAATAATAACTGTGACATTAGCTTTTTCTATTGGAGCTCAAATAATCCACGAGACTTCTTCTCATTCAGTAATGTCCAAAAACAACTATATAAAAATCAGAGCTTGATTGAATGACGTTATTTAGTTTTTGCAAACGCAGAAAGTGTGCATATTCCAATAAAAGTATAACGTTTTACTTATCTCCCATTTATTATAACGATTATCAAAATTTATGGATCACCCCTCGTATGTTACCAATAATGAATAATTAAGCCTATTTCACACTGGCATGAACATTGCCGCATAATATGGTTTCAATACTCGCAATTCGGAATACAATGACAAGTAAAATTCTTGTTACAGGAAACTTGTTGTATACCAAAGTGGTCAACAGATCATTTACGTCGATGTTTGCAATCAACACCAGCTTTATGGTAATAGCTACAGTGTATAGTTTCGTATGCCTTAAATGGCAAACCAGGCCTGAACAGATGTCCCTCGGAGAGGCCGGCGTCAGAAACCCGATCACCGACTTCTTCGATTACAATAATATAAAGAAGACGGTAGTCGTACTCACAGCATGGAGGACAAACAATCGAAGATTATTTTTATGGTTTCTACTTATTTCTATGGCTTTATATACATTCCAGAGAGGTAATTAACAATGTTTTATTGCGAGCTACCTCGTAAATGCTTGCGGAGATAATTATATGTATGTGTAAAGTGAAGAGTAGAGTTAGTCTCAAGACGCATCAGAAATGGCAGCTTTGACTTGTGATGACTTGTCGTTTACTTTGACGTGACTCACAACAGCATCTCGGGCAAGATCTGAGCCTCTATTCTACTGAGTTAAAACGATATTCCGTTTGGCGTGTTTTAGTAATGTTTTTAACTCGGCCGCCATTACTGTCAAATAAATAAGAGCTATCAAAACGTTGATAATACGGAACCATGTCAAACGCAATATCGTTTTTATTAGGGTTTCGTAGCCAAATGGATAAAAACGGAACCCTTTGGAGTCGTCATGTCTGTCTGTATGTCCGTCCGTATGTCACAGCCACTTTTTCCGAAACTATAAGAACTATAGGTACTGTTGAAACTTGGTAAGTACATGTATTCTGTAAACCGCATTAAGATCTCCACACAAAAATAGAAAAAAAAACAATAAATTTTGGGGGTTCCCGATAGAGACGAAACGGATATCCGGTAACTATCCGGCCTATTCGGCCATATTTTACTATCCGGCCGGATGCCGGAAAGAAAGTCACTATCCGGTCGAATGCCGGATAGTAAAACAACAAGACGAAAGAAAATCCAATAAATATGTTGTTTATTTTTTAATATTCAAAGTCGCCTTGGCCTAGTTGGTAGCGAAGCTAGGTTAAATCCCGATAAGGGCAAATATTTGTGTGATGAACACAAGTAGGTATTTGTTTCCGTGTCATGGATATTTTTTTTTTTTTTAGTAAAGGAGCGCGTGGAAGTAGTATCCTCACGGACGAAGTTAAGGACGGTCGCTCGTAATCGTTCGTTGTACCACAAAATATTGAAGCAGTGAAAACTTATAAATCTCATAATGACCGTCATGTTACGTATCCCGACATAGAGGGCGACTCTGGGCATATGTTTGACGAGCATTAATACGATATTATATTACACTTGGACTAAAGCAAAAGGGGAGACATGTTGTCGCCGTACAAAACACTAAAATAAAGCGTGATAAAGCACTTTCTATGGCAATTCAGCACGAAGTGGCTCGATTTCTTGGCTCCCAAGTGTACATGCACTAAGGAGCAACAGAGTTAAATTGATGGCTAACATCGTTGCGTTAGTGAGAAGACAATATAATATCTCGCAATTATGTTTAATGTCGACGCCAAAGATGTCAGCACGCGTATATGCAATCGTGTTACTCACGTAAATTTGTATATTCTCGTTCAAACAGGTGTTGACTACGGCGGCCGTATAACTGACTCGAATTAGGCGTTCAGCGCCTGTTTTAAGCCCGCGTGCCTGGTCACGTATCTTCCTCTTTTTGTTTTCATCTAAGATATAACATGAACGTTTAGCTGTACAAAAAAAATTGTTCGTGTTGAATCGCGCGCAACTTAACTAAGGATTAAAAAGAGGCTTGCGTCGAATGGTGCAAGAAAATACTGAAAAAATATAACCGTGGTGACTCAAAAGCTGTTTATAAATAATATCTACACAGGTGACGAATCTTCTACGTATGATCCCGAAAGTTAACAACAATCGACAGTGCCGGTGATTCAAAATGAGTCGAACCCTACGAAAGTAACTTGTGCAAAAAGCACCTTGAAGCCAATGGCGGCCTGTTTTTTTGGTATTAATTGCCATGTGGCTACAGTGCTACTAAACAATCGTAAATCGGTTAAGTCGGAGTGGTACACGACAATTTGTTTGCCGGAAGTAAACATTTGAAGAAATACGTAAAAACATCCTGCGTCGCTAAAACATTTACATCACGCGAAACGACTCGATTTTTGGTAGGTCTTAATATAGAATTAAGGGGGGTCATCTACCCGTACAGCCCTGATTTGGCACCTAATGATTTTAATTTATTTCAAAATGTTAAGGATCAATTACGTGGCAACGATTTTCGACCCGTGAAGATGCCGTCGACGCGTGCAAGCAGTGAGTTTTGGAGATACCTCAGTCGGAATGGAAAAAGTGCTTTAAAACTTGGTTTCAACGTTTACAAAAGTGCATCGATCATCACGGAGAATATTTTGAAAAACAATAATGCACTTCTACATGCAAGTAAAGTGTTAAAGTAGCCGACTAAAAATATCCAAGACGACTTGGTAACTTTAAATAGAAAATTAGTTCATACTTGCTGTGTTTTGAAATAGTTTTTTGTGTTTGTAGTACTTAACGGCTTCGGAACCCTACACTGAGCGTGGTCCGACATGCTCTTGCCCAGTTTTATGTTTAGTAAGAGACCGAAGTCCTCGTAGGTGAACATCCAACTAGTTACGATATGATAATGTATCATTGTTTCATCTTTCGTCATATTCTGTAATGGTTATATTTTAAAGCGTGGATAAAAGATAAGAAGACAATAACAAGAGTTATCTTAACAAAATAATAGTAATTGTTATCATTGTTGTGTCGCGTACAAACCGAGCCCATCAGAGTATTTTATTAGAAGACGATTACAATTTAGTCTTAAACTTAAAATGTTCCTGAAATCGTCATCATTTGTTTTCATTCCTTATTATTGATGTTTTAGGATTAATCCTAAAACATTAATAATCTGGATGACAGACCTAAGATGACATTGTTTTCCTTCTGACTGTCAAGACCTTTTTTAGGGTTCCGTAGTCAAACTAGGAACCCTTATAGTTTCGCCATGTACGTCCGCCCGCAGCCTAGCTCAGAGACTCTTAGTGCTAGAAAGCTGTAATTTGGCAAGAATATACATATTAGTCACGCCAACAAAGTGGAACAACAAAAATTTTAAACATAAATTTAGTGTTCCTCCCTTGGATAGGTCTTCAAAAATATTGCGGGTTCGTGAAAACAATTTTTGGATTAAGGGATCCGTTTATGAAATATTACCTTTAAAGCGCTAATTTTTGTTAGTCAAGTGTCCCCCCCCCTCATACAGCCAAAAACAAACACTAAAAATCGGAAAAATGTCTATGAAAGCGCATATAAAGGAAAACTATTACGACTAATTAGACATCATTAGTTCTTGAGATACAGGCGATTAAAGTGTTAATACCTACTAAAATCTAGACTTAAAACAGAAAATTAGTTGTTGCTTGTTGTTTTTTATGTTTGTAGTACTTAACAGCTTTGAAACCCCTTTTTATACGGTTATCGCACGCAATTAAATTCATCGATTAATTACTTGTTTTCATTTGTGTAAAAATTACGTAGTAATACGATACGATGGATGTATTTTTCTGTATTTCATCTATAAATGTTTCCTATTTGCAGATGAACGTCCGGTGATGTATTTATACGTACAGAATGTTTTCAAGTGGGACCAAACGGACTACAGTAATTTTAGGACGTATCTGAGTACGGCTTATGTTCTGTTGATGCTATTCGGCATCCCACTTATGACGAAAGTATTCCGCTGGAAAGATACGGTTGGTACCGTTGTTTTAAAATTATTAACCGAAACGTTGTAGGTCTATTTTCAAATTCTATAACAGTTTAGACAAGGCAATGAGACTTAGTCTTTTATCTTTCAGTGTAAATTATTTTGGATCATTTAAAATCGAAGCTAGTTGGATGCCTCAAAAAGTTCATAGTAGGTATATTTCTGTATAAATAACACAGGTAGGTAAAATAAATATTGCCTATAATTGCATGGGAGATCCTGACGGGTTAGCTCAGTAGACATAACGATAATTAACTTCATATAAATATATGAATTTTGTTGCATGGAATGGGTTCACCAAATATATAGGCAGATGTTTCTTTAATTTACAGTTAATAGTAATGTTGGGGGCGGCGTCCCATATGACCGGGCACTTCTTGTATGCGCAAGCGACGTCGTGGAAGCTGTTGTACGCGGGCGCCACGGCGGCGGCCCTGGGGCCCTGCGTCGCGCCACTCGTGCGCTCCATGACTTCCAAAGTCCTGCCACCCGCTGAAAGAGGTATGTGTCGGACCTCTACTATAATGGTCATACACAGATTTATGTTATCTACCGTCTTTCCTGTGGACACACCCAAAGTTAACGTTTTTATTTTCTGGCTAAGCCCTTACCCGCAAAAACGCCGTCAGGACTGCTTTAGACCTATCATATAAAAACATAACTTATATGCACACAAGCTCTTAACTATTGACCACAGGAGAGACAACTTTTGTTTTTAAGAGTGTGTATGACCCATAAGGAAGCCTTATCATAAATACCTACTTCCCCGCTAAGCCCACAAACCCGGCTATCGACCGATCCGTGAACGATGACCGGCTACGGTTGCAACTTTATGCTTGTCGCCTTTTTAAAGTTCAGTAAAAAATGCTAAAACAGGAACCCTTATTGAGAAACTGCGGTGTCTGTCTGTATTTCACGTCAGTTTTTCTCAGCCAATACAAAAGCTATGAATATAAACTTTACATAAGTGGTCGTATAATTTGCTTGCCCGGATATATTTTAGATAAAATATCGAAAGTGTAAATGGGAGGTAAAAAAATTAACGATGTTACTTATAATACTTACATTCGAACAATAAAACATTTTTAATTTGAATTATAAGAAATGGTATAGTTCTAAAGGGATGGGAATGCAGATTAAGCCTTTTTAAGATCTCATCTACAATGACTATTTATTTATGATTATATAATAGCCAAGAATTTACAAAAATACCGCGATCTAATGCAATTTTAGCTCTTTTGCGAGGCTCGGGGAAATGTACTGTTTTTTCTTATTCTAGGAGTGGCGTACGCATTTTTGTCGGTAATGGAGAATTTAGTGGCGATGTTTGCTGCGATTCTTTATTCTCAAGTGTACAAGGCGACACTCGGTACCGACCACATAAATGCTATTTTCTACCTCACCATGGGCACCCAGGCGATAGTTTTTCTTTTTGCGGCGTAAGTATTCGCAGATTTCACAATAAATGAATATAAAGAAACGTTCAGGTGCTCTATTCCACTTTCTTTTAACCTATCGTGTGTGCTATGTAAAAATCCCATCACTACTACAGTTCGCGTGAAAGTTATGACGGATCTTAAGAAATTATGCAGTAATTACCTAGTGCAGTGATTTAGTCGATATTACGTTATTATATAGATAACTTTATAGCGACCAAATCACTGCATTTGGTAATTAATCAATTAAACAAGGAAGGCGATAAGGCCAGCTCTCGTACAGGGAGAGTGCGGGGCGCGAGATATGAAGCGACGATTGTAGGGCGCGTTAAAGTATTTATGTTTGTTTAGTTCAATATCATACTTCTCTGATCTAATCTGTTATGCCATGTTAATTTTCCTAGACAACACTCAGTAAACATGAATAGCTTGTAATCCCCTTCGTATGTACTTTGTAAACGGGATTTACCACTGCAAATGTTGTTCTCCTCTTCCACTATTAGAGTAATTGCTCAAATGGCAGAAATCAAGATACACTTAGTCCAAAATTTAATTTTCCTGGTTTAGTCTCCAGCAGCAACACCCGTATTCAGAGACAAGAAAAGTAATTACTTGAGTAACAGTAATGTCAAAAGTCATTTTTTTTTTTTTTTTTTTTTTTAATTTATTTAGAACACATACAGTCATATACGAATGCGATATAGAAGTACTTTGTACTAAACAATATAAGTATCAAAAAGACCTGGAGGTTCATTAATGAATACACATAATAAAAATGCGCATGTTTAAATTTACAATAGAAGTGAAATGAAGTGAAGAAACACTAAAGATGACAATATAAGATACTGGTGAACAAAAAATATATTAGGATACTAACACAACTTACATTTTAATAACCTTTTAAGGCTAGTAAGAGAAACATGGAAAGGATCAATGTAACACAGATGTTTATTATAATATCTAGGAACTCGTCTGAAAAAGGTATGTCGAGAGTAATTTGTGCGGGCAAAGCGCACATGAAATAAAGGTCTAGGACGCAAAGGGTGGTGCGGAACACTGAAGTTAACTTTTTCCAAAAGATTTGGACACTGAATAACACCTTTGAAAAGCTTAAACATAAACATAACGTCTAAATAAATACGGCGATCATTAAGGGAAGAAATATCAAAATGCTTTGCAGCTAACGCGGAGTTTTCGGAATAAATACCTGTTCTATAACCAAGTGATTTTAAGAAAATATTTTGGATTCTCTCTAATCGGTCAACGTGGACTTGGTACTGCGGCGTCCATATTACAGAACCAAACTCAAGGACACTTCTAACAAAAGATGTAAATAGCAACTTATAGGTTTCAGGTCGCTTAAAAGGCTGACCCACCCGAAGCAGCATTCCTAATTTTTTATAAGCACGCTTACAAATATTATCTATATGAGTATTAAAGTTTAATTGTGAGTCCAAGGTGACGCCTAAATCCCTAATGGAAGAAACACGTTCTAAATTATTACTTGATATGGTATAATTAAAAAGAATTGGATCATGTTTACGAGTGAAGCTAATAACAAAACATTTGTCAGTATTTAGGAAAAGATGGTTATTAGAACAGTATTGGTAGAAATTATCCAAGTCTTGTTGCAATAATTGGCAGTCTGCTTGCGAAGCTATAGATTTATAAATTTTTGTGTCATCTGCGTAAATGAGGTGCTCTGAGGATCGGAAGCAAGTTGCCATGTCGTTCACATACAAGATAAAAAGAAGTGGGCCAAGGTGTGACCCTTGTGGTACTCCAGATGGAACGGGAAGAAAACGGGAAGTATAACCCTTCAGAGCAACAGCCTGGCTTCGGTTGGTTAGATACGATTTTATCCATCTGAGGAGGTCACCGTGTATACCGAGTTTAAGAAGTTTCATTATTAAGGTATTGTGGTTAATTTTATCAAAACATTTCGAGAAATCGGTATACACGGCATCCACCTGGCAACCAGAAGCAATCCTATTGATGACAAAATCAGTAAAGGTGAGGAGATTTGTGTCAACACTCCGACCCCGACAGAAACCATGTTGATTCGGCGATATATGCTGGTGAATAGAAGCAAAAATCTTATTACAGACAATCTTCTCGAATATCTTACCAAAAATGTTAAGCTTACTAATAGGTCTATAATTAGTCACTGAGTGGGCATCACCAGTTTTGTAGATAGGTGTTATGAGAGCTTTTTTCCACGTATCGGGGAAATAACCAGAGCACAGTGACTTTTTAAAAATTAGAGTTAAGGGAACTGTCAACTCACGAGCACAAGTTTTAATAAAAAGTGGATGAATCAGATCAGTACCACTGCCCTTCTTAATATCCAGTTTCTGCAAAAACTGGTAAACACAGTCTTCCTGAATATCAATGGAATGTAGATCAAGAAACGTTTCAATTGAAACGGGCAAACAATCCGGTGTAGCGGATGCGTCTGAAATAAAAACGGAGTTGAAATAATCGTTAAATAAATTGCTTATTGTGTGACCATCATTAGAAGCAACATCAAGATATGACATTTGATCAGGTATTCTGTTGGTGGGGAATTTTGATTTTATAAATGTCCAGAAATAAGATGGGCAGTTGTGAATTTTATCTTCTGCTATAGAAATATAATTATTGTAGCACTCTGTCACCATTTTATGTTCTCTAGATCTCAAAAGAATAAATTCTGCCTTGTCCAATGGATTGCCATAAATTTTCCAACGCTTATGGATAGACAACTTCTGCTTACGAAGCTTCACCAGTCCACGAGAGAACCAGGGCGGGTAGCCATTATTTAAATTGACACTTTTGTGTGGAATGTATTTTAAAATAAGTTCCCTTATAACTGAATAAAGATAAGAAACAGACTCCTCAACGTTCATGTTTTCCAAACTTGACCAATCACTCTCCAACAATTCCTTACGAATATGCTCATAGTCACCGCGATGATATACTGGCTTAGTAGACAGGTTAGGTTTTAATTGCGGAATATAAGTAAAAAGATTTAGACCCAAGGAAATATCTAATGATTTATGCTGAGGATCTTCTGGGGTTAGCGGGGAGGAACTGGCGATCACCACGCAGTCCACGTTAGCCATTACCAAGTCGAGTATTCGCCCATTTACATTAGAGCATGAATTAAACTGGCTTACACCTGTTAAAGCGACAAAGTCAGAGAGAACGGTTACAGTTGCGTCGCTGCTACCACCTAAAAGAAGCCGGTTTGAATCCGCACATAAGGACCAGGAGGCATAGGATATGTTGAAGTCACCGAGGAGAACAAAAATATCCTCAGGATAAGTCTGCATCAATCTAGCAGCGTTGTCGAAAAAACAACATAAAGAATTTAGGTGGCTATCATTGTGTGGAAAATAAACACAGGCGATATGCAGGCTAGGGCGACGCACACGCGGGGCGCGAGGGGAGTGGTGCGCGGCGTCAGCGCCGGCGCAGGCCGATGGCTCCACCGAGAGCCATAACTCCTCGTGCCGCCGCGCCGCACACCACTCGTCGCGGCGCGTCACGCGAAGCCCGCGGCGCGCCGCGACCAGCACACCGCCGCCGCGTCGCGCGGCGCGTCCTGCGCGGTCTCGCCTATACACATCATACCTTCCATCAAAATATTCATTGCTGAAGAAATCAGGGTTAAGCCAGGTTTCAGATAAACAAATTAAATCGTACTGAGAATTTATAACCCCTGCCAAAAAAGAATGAGATTTAGTCCGCAAACCCCTAACGTTCTGATAGTAAATGGAGATGTTATTATTAGCCATTAAGTAATATGTTTATATAAAATAAAACAGACATTAAACACATTGAAACAGCGAGTTCGCATACCCTTTTCAAACAAGTATCCATAAGTACAATTTATAGTGTTATGATTATGAGTATTTAAGAAAGTAATAACATAAAGCGATAAATAGTTACGCATTACGTATGCTAAGGATTTAACAAATAAGCAGGCTTCGAAGTAATGTCTATTATTATAGGTACTACGAGTATCACTATGACTGCAACAAAATAACGGTAATTTTAATGAGAATAGTCACTTCAGTTTGCCTAAATCGGAGTCGTTTGCGATAAGGAGTCGTCGTCGGAGAAGTCATACTAAAATCGTTTCTTAAGTCATTACTTTTGCTTAAGTAATTACTTTTCGTGTCTATAAATACGCGTGTAACAGTTGCATATCATATTCCAACATTGCGCAAGAAATATCTGAACCGCTGCTATGCCTCCAGTAATAGAGACACGACACATATTCAACATTGGATGATATATTATTGCCGGTGACTTTAAGCCGTCATGGTTAGAACAAAAAGTGGTAACTACTGGGAACTTTGATTCCTCAATTTTCTGTTAGATTATGCGTCAGACAAAGTTGCGGACCCTGGTCCTGACGCGACATGAATTAATATATAAAACACGCATTAATATATAAATGTTTTCAGTATAACGGAGATAATGCTGAAAGGAAGAACCCTGGATTCATTGGTCCTGCAAGAGGAACACCGGATAACGGAACACTCATGACGGAATCTACGCTTATTTTCTGCTTCTACTTCGAATGACAAACCATGCGATCAGTTTTCTAAATATCATTAAGATCTTCTACCTATACATATAAAACTAATCCAGACAACGCACACCCTAAACCGACGAAAGTAGGGACTGATTTCAAGGGAATGTTTCTTGGGGCACGTAGGATTTTTCGAAAATAAGAAACCACATGAAATAGGGAAAAAAGTGTAAAACTAAGTTAACGCGTACAAAGTCACGAGCCTCGTGTAAGAATCCTCTTGTTATCTATAGTATTTATTGAGTCGAATCACGAAGTCTCGCATCGTGACTTAATGCGTAACGAATAGATTTATTTGCAGATTTACGACTAACCGCCGTACTGCCTCTGAGACATTTTAGAGAAGATTAACTATTTCCTTTTTATTGTGTGTGATAAATGGTCACTAAGGAACGACTCGATCGTCAACTTACTTTGAGTGCGGCTGAATGTTATTCAAAGTCGACAACCATAATTTGATTGTTAACCTGAAAATATAAACCGATATATCATACATATAGTATACTTGTAGCAAATCTTATCAAGCAAGCAGTAATGCGGAAAATACGGGTGCCAGATACTTTCCACGTGTACCACAAAAATGTATAAATAAAATAAATAAATATTACAGGACAATGTCACACAAATGACCTAGCCCCAAACTAAGCTCTAGGCTTGTACCTACTATGGGTACTTACTAGACAACGATAAACTTAGTTATATAAAGAAATATATAGGTACTTGTTAGGTAGGTAGGGTAGAAATGTATAGGTAGATGTTTTCTATGTATTTAACATAGAAAACATCCAAGACTCGTAAATACTCGTGCTCATTACACAAATATCTACCCTTACCGGGATTTGAACCCAGGACCCCTAGCGTCAAAAGCAGGGTTACTACCAACTAGACTAACGTCGTCAAGTTTATAAACTTAATAAAATCACGAAAGATTTAGGATATTTTTTCCGGGCCACGTTACTCGCGTGACGCGTACTACGACCAAGAGCGTGAAGAGTGACATTTGCTGTTATCATTATCTTTATCTTTTTAATGAAATTTTATTGTTTTTGCATATTATGATATATGTACATACGTACCTGTTATATTAATGTAAGGTTGTGCGATTAGAAGTTTTATTTTGTTTGGCGTTTTATTTATTTATTTTACAGCCGAAATTTAATTTTAACCGTATTCATGAGTTTTATATTGATATATTTGTAATCAAGTATATTAAGTATTAATTATGTTATATTACAGGCAGACCCACTATAACAGTATAGTAAACTCCGTAAAATGGATTATTATTTTTTTTGACGATTTGGTAGTTTTTCGTTGTAGGTACATTTCCACGTAGGTACGGTGGCTCCACGATATCTACACTAATGTTATCAAAATAAAAGATTTGTGTTTGTAAATAATATATTCAAAAATTGCTGGATCGATTTTGACAATAGTTCAGACCCCCTACAAAAGCACTTTATACAAAATCGACGACAGGAATGACGTCATAGCTGTTGTTCTATGTTTAAAATATAAGGACATTATAAAGACATTTGTATTTATTTTGTAAATTAATATGTTCAAGCCAATATCGTTGAATTAAAATATTACGTGAGGGAGGATGCCGCAAAAACAAACTAAACATTAAAATAAGTATTGAAATTTTAACAACTTTTGACTCTAAATAAAATCTTAATAAACGGGTCTAAACATAGTGTATTGCGTTTTATATGCTTTTTTACATTTTCTCCTAAATCGTAGCAATGAACCTCAATTCTGATTTTCATGCACGTTCTCTATTGTTACACCAGTAGAATGCTATATTGTCACGGAGTAACTCGGGCTATATATTTTTACGGGTTCGGAGTGTCTGGCAACAGCGTGTGGAATAAATATGTTAAAAGCCTGTTAATTTTTTAAAATGTCTTCCTTTTTTTTTACACTATATTGCGCGTAACTCCTTCCGAGGTACTGTCCAAATTTTCGAGAAAAGAAGTAGCCTATGTGTTATGCCATAATATAATCTATTTCTATGCCAAATTTAATCTAGATCCGTTATGGCTTGATTTAGTAGCAAACATTGAAACTTTCGCATTTATAATGTTATATTGCAAGATTTCGGGCAAAACGCTGGCTATGTATTTGACCAAACCATTCCATAAAATACACGCGTCAATCTGTATTTACCCTTTTAGTCATTTGCATTAATTATTTGGTGTATACATGCAGGATGTCCTGTATTTAGAGGTCCAAAATAAACCTGTATATATATAGAGCAGCTCTTGCTCCATCCAACCTAATTGCATAGTAAAAGCGTTACGATAATTAAGATAATCGTAATTTTTGTTTTTTTTTTGTCTCGCAGTAAGGTGGTTTCTGTTTATTTAAGAATTACTATTGTTAAATATTTGCAATATAGAGCATATCTAATCGAATATATACAATTTTTAGTAACCCTTAGCAGTTATCCCGTAAATCAATTTCAAAGTTGCAATCTTGGATTTATTTCTTTAATTATGTTCTATAGAATTATTATAATGATTTAAGCACTAAGGAATGAAACTGTATAAATTAAATTAAGATAATTTAACAATTGTATTATTTTGACATGTAATATTTTTTAGTATTATGAATTAATAAGTATAAGTATGACCAAAAGTTTGATCAAACTTTGAAGCACGGTGGTGTTTTTTGTATGGTACCTTATGGTCCATGAGCTTAAAACATCTACTTACATTGAATGTAGAGTTAAATACAGAAAAGTGATACCAAATTTATTGATATAAAAAAATATAACTAATTTAATGGCGCTAACCCTTGGCACTTGTTCGGTGGTTTTGTACTTCAAATGTTCGACATGTAGGTATAAGATTATGATTATGTGTAAAATTAATATAAGTAATATAGGTTTCGAGTTAGACATTCCAAGTTTTAAAAGAGGTGTGATCCATAAGTTTTGATTATCGGTATAAAAAATGGGAGATAAGTAAGTTAATCGTTATACTTTTATTAGAATATGCACACTTTCTGTTTGCAAAAAAAACTTTTGTTGTCAAATTTTGTACCTTCACTGAGTCATCATCAGCTCTTGATTTTTCTATAGATGTTTTTGAAACTGAATGAGAAGTAGGAGTCGAAAGTAAGAGCTACATAACAGGGGAAGCGGTTATCAGTTCTAAAATTTGGTCGAAAGCCAGCAACCCTTGTCAATTAGAAAGCTCTGCAGCACAATTCCTGCCGTAAACTCGTATTTTTTTTCTTTAGCTTATTTTTAATATCATTACATAACTTTGAAAGAATAATGTTAAGTAACTCTCGTAGATTATTTGAGCTCCATTAGTAAAAGCTAATGTCACAGTAATTATTTGTAGGCCTCAAAAATCTTGAAAAGGGCCGAAAAAAAATTGGTGACAGAGCTGGAGATAAAAACAACTCTTACAAAGTTAACCTATGCTTAATCATAAAGATAAACCAAGGTTTAATTTTCAGTAACAACGTTTTTTAATAATGCATCAGGACGTCTTCTTCACCGCTCCAAATACCTAGTTGGTTACTAAGTTATGTTACTGTAATAATCCTTATCTATATAAAATATACTAACGAAAGTTAAATAAATTATATATTAAAATGAAGTACACACAATCAGGATTTACATTTGTCAATTTCATTCAAAATGGCCTCCTTGGGCCTGAACACAGGCCTTCAGACGACGAGGCCAGTCATCAATAGCGGCACGCACGGTTGTCATATCTAATTCCGTCACTGTCTTGACTATGGCCCGCTTGAGGGAGTCAAGATTTGTGTGGGGTTTAGCACAGGCTTTCTCCTCAATAACCTGTATATAGCATAATAAAGGGGGTTGAGGTCCGGGCTGGAGGAGGGCCAGTCTTCGTGGGCAATGAAGTCAATTTTGTTGCTTCGAAACCAGGCTTGAGTTGTTTTTGCCTTATTTGCAGGGGCTGAGTCTTGTTGAAAGACCCAGGGCTGGTTTTGAAATAGAGAGTGGCTTAAAGGCTTCTCTATTGGTTCCAGAACGGTTTCCTGGTAAACTTTAGCCCCAGTTTTGACACCTTTTTCACAGAAATGGACCTGTGTTAACCCTGAGTATGACACACCTAACCAAATCATGACATAAGAGGGATGATGGCCTCGTTGCACTCTCGGAACAGCTACACTCGCTTCTTGACTGTTTTTTGCATATACTCTAGTCATTCTGGCGGTTACAACATTCTTCAGTGGTAAATTTTTTTTCGTCTGTAAATAATATATTTCGGTGGGCATTTTGTGCGTACCGCTTCAGTAGCACGCGACTTCTATTCAGCCTCATAGTCTTCAATCGTCCATTAAGCAAATGACCTTTCCGTCTACGATAAGCGTGTAGTCCAAGGTCTTGATTGATAACTTTTTTAAGGGAGCTTCTCTTCACAGACATCTGAATTGCCAACAACTTTTGCTTCCGGACGGGGTTTCTTGCGATTCTCGCCTTCACTGCCTTTATTAGAGCTGGGGTCCGAACGGTGCGTGGTCTTACAGACCTCTTGCGGTCATCAAAGCTCAGGGCACTATTGTACCTATTAATGGTACGATAAACGAATTGTTTGTTGATTTTCAGATTTTGAAGCAACTTCAAAATCACGTTTGGCGGATGCCCGCATTTGTGCAACGCAATTACAGCGACACGATTTTCTTTTAGACCCCAATCCATTATAAATACGACAAGATAAGTGTTGTGTGCGCTATAAAATTATAACTGACAACCCGCCATATTATGTCATTTTTTATTTTTTCGGTAGCATTTGTTTTAACGCAAGTAAAGAGTTTGCAAATCGAGTAACAGAACTTAGTAACCAACTAGGTAATTACAAAACTAAGTAACTCTTATTTTGCCGACTTGTAAAATTGTTCATACATAAAAACATATGTATGAACAATTTGTGATAAAATACGAGTTATATGAAAACTATACTTCGAATTGTTTGAACGTGATCTCCTAACATGTCATCGGAGTTAACAAGGAGGCCGTACCGATGAACGGCATATGGTTCAGTTTTTTCTAGTTTTAAGTTTTTAGAGATAAGTAAGAAGGCTGTGTACATACCTGGTTCAGTGTGCGAGAAAGTGAAAATCACGACGTTTATTTAACAAGACCACACTTATGTAGAGGAGTCACGTTGACACCAATAAAATCGAATGCATCAGGTTTAAACAAGTAGTTTTTCATACGTAAGAGTTCTGAATGTTCCTGCGTTTCGATATTGTCTTTATATTTTTTGTAATAAATAATGAACGATATCGACTCGGCAAATATAATGAATTATTCTTGTTACATTATTATAATAAATGTTATTACTTATTATTGTAAGAACAATATACTTAATCGGTATTAAATAAACTTCACTGTTAACGTTTGCTATCTTTTACTGAAAACCTAAAACCTTAGAAAGAAAAAACTTTTATTTTGTTTGTTGCTATATCTGTATTATATATTATAGCTATAGTAATGCTGCCATTCTCATTTTTGCGTATTTTCATACTGCATTTGTATCAAAATATACTTGTATTATTTCTGGATTTCCTATCCAGAATTGATTAAATTAATTTACATTTATAGAATTTTAATTAAAACTTACTTGAAATAAGTATTTTTTTTTAATCATCGTTAATAAAGTGACGAATACGTCACCTCCACGTCGTCGTGTCAAAAATCAATTTACGATAAAACAATCTAAAATAAATTATATTAATTAATAATGAATAAACTATTAAAACTTATTTTACGATAAAAAAAAAAATTCAAAAGCACCAAATAATTAAAAATAATGGATTCTAAATATTTGATAACTTTTGTGCATAAAAAAGAATTGTCACCTCCATGGATCAGCTTATTAAATTTAACCTTTACTTACTAAATCAGTGAACACAGTTTCTGAACAAATACTAACAACAAACACAACACCATCTTAAAAGTTTTTGATAGTTTGTCATTGGTGCGATCTGTTTTTGAGTAAAGACCTTTACAGTATGAGTTTTCGTAAATTAGCATGCTATCTTGACCACGGAGGCGACTTACAATGACATGTCAATGTCCATATACAGGTATGTCACTAGCGTGGATTTTGTTCTTTTCTGTGAAAACTACAGTGAAAATAGGTAGGCTAATAGTGCTACATGATGAAGGATAAGATACCTTTCATTTGAGACTACTTACTTTCAATCATACTAAAAACATTATTTTTTAGAATTTTAAGTCCTTTTTTGAGAATGGCCCAGTTGCATGATTTACTTGCCTTAATATTTCACTGGATCCTATAACATAGGCCATCCTAGCTTAGGGCCCAAATCCGCTGAATTACATCCTGGACTTTTTGGAAAAATATACCTTTTCACATCGCCTATCCGGAAAGGGGACTTTTCTTCCCTGCTAGGAGGGAACAAAGTGGCACTATTCTATTTAACGACATTTTGTTGCCAGTATAAAATATAAGCGAAATTAAATATGAAAATAGTATGCATGCATATAAGGATAAGACAAGTGTGTACATACATAACATCACGCCCTAATTCCCAGAGCTGGGTAGACAGAGCTACAGAAATACTAACAACTCTAAAAAGACTTCTGGATAAGTAATAAAACTTTTACAGAGTGTAAATAATGAAAATTTGCTTCATCACATCACTAAGATCTTTTATTTTCCTCATAGGTGATGTGAAAAGCAGTGTATCACACGGTAGCAAAATTATTTCCACCTTGGGCGTTAACACTTGAATCCCTCAATGCGCTCAGGATTCCATTTTAGAATCGAACGAAGCGAATCGCTCAGGATTCAATGTACGCCCTCGCCGTAAATAGGTACTTATGTCATTTTGCTCCCTTGTGACACAATCTACTATTTTTCCTTCATGCTCGGAAAATGGTAACATCACTGTTGTAAAAACAGCCCACGAAGTTCTGCATTCCAGCGGCCTCGCCCAAATTAAAAAAAGCTATTTACCAATTTCAGCAGCTACGAAAAATATATGATCCGCGTTTTTTACTTGTTAAAACCATGTTTGGACTAGGATTACTAACTCCAAACAGCCAACACTCGTACAATCAAAGTCATAAATATGTTTACACTTTAGTACCTTGTCACTTTCATTCACTGAGACAATTTCATATCAAAGATTATCATGAATTTTATTTTTTTAAAAATTCATAGACTAAATGGTTAACCTTAACGAACGTCGTTTACAGTGTATTTAAAAGTGGACCAAATAGTATTTCTTTTTTTACATAGCTATAGCGTTCACAAACAAAATATATGGCTGAATTAACTTATGCCACAGAATAAGTTAAGTACAAGTACAGAAAGATATCTGTGTGACAGTAAACATGCGAATTTAAACCTACTTAAAACGCATTAACTTAATAATACATTGCACGGCACGGAGGTGACCTCTTGGTTTTATTTTATATTTCTCCAACCGATAGTGGGGCGATCGTAACGAGGCAAAATGCACCTTAAATTATCGCCGCTAGTCTGTATTATTTCGCCCTTCATGAGCTTTACAGAATTCGCGCTGTTCGTTGGGCAGGCAGTTATAAAAAAAAAACAAATAAATTGATTAACATTTGATATTAATTGGTAGTACAATACACTTAAGCCAACTATAACTTATTCTGTGACTATTAAGATGTAACGCACCATACCGCAACGGCCTTCGGCCCAGACCACTTATCACCCCTTTGTTCAGTCGACTTCAAAGAGATGTATCCACTTTTGAACCTTATTACAATGCAATAAGGTGAAAAAGTGCTAAGTGCTAGTGCACTACGCTGTTAAGTTTGGAGCCGGAGACGCCCCGGGCGCTTGGTAAGCTCCATATATTTTGTATCGCCCCAGTTGCGGCATATGACGTCGTTGGCATCAGGGGCACAAACACATGCAGCCGTGGCTGAATTATAAATTAAAGAAGTTATTTTTTCGAGTGACGTTAAAGTTAACTTTTAAAAAATTAACGGATTCGTTAACTTTCGTTAAATTTCCCCAGGTCCGTTAATCGTTAATCCAGTACCTGCCATTTACTAAAAAGCTACGGCACGCACCGCACCGCGTCGTGGAAAATACGTTCAGCCTCTCTTTCAGACGAGAACTTAATAATGTTCATGAAGGGGAACTTGACAATATACAAACAATGCCAGATGAATAAAAAAACTTTCAATTATACACGTCTTTTTTGTTCCTAATCCAGAACCCAAACCTAAGTTTTTATAAGTAAATCACTAACGCAACGATATAAAAAAAAACTTTTTATCACGTTTCAACGGATTAACGATTAACGTTAACTTGCGTAAAATCTTCCTAATCGTATCGCTTTAACGTTTAACAAAGTTTAGTTTTTTAGTAACGGATACAAGCGATTAACGAAGTTAACTATTTGATTAACGGTGCCCAGCTACGTACATACATTCATCTATTATATGAAAATAAGACAATTTTAATATATATCTGACGTGACTTGAAATGTTTGATGAAGGTACGTTTGACCGTGTCCTGATGTCCTGTGATGTGAGACATTGCCGTGGTCCACGGTGATATTGACAAAGTGAGGAATAGATAACCTTCCGTGGTTCACTATCATCAGGCCTAAATGGAAATTCACCAACTCGAAATTGTATGTCAACAAGGAAAATTGTCAAATTGTCTGGGAGTGTTCGATGGGATTGAACGACAATGGAACGTAGGCCTACTGCTTTTAGGGTTTACTTTTGCAGTGCATGTTGTTACCATGTTGCAGTTGATCACTTAAGCCCCATTATTTTCAATTTTAATAAGATTTTCACTTTTCTGTTCCGGAACACACTGATACTCTACGTTAATACTCCGAGGGTGCTGCTCCATTTGATATAAATAAATTGCATAAGGAACACGTCCATATTGACGCTGACGTCGATGTGAGCTCCTGACATATTTGTCATCCTCCAGACCGATACCACGACGTCCCCGTTGTATTAGATTAAATGCTTTTTTTTGTTGACCAATTCATCATATGGCAATCAATAATATCATTCTACAAACTATCGTATTTATTTATTTATTTATTTTAGACACAGTAACAAATCACAAGCGGTAAAATAACAAAGGATCACTTAATAATTTATGCTTTAACCATTACATTATTATATAATTATGTTACACTGCCTTATTTAATATGTTAGGTTAGGTTAGACTTATGACCACAAAAGAAATGCGGCGGGAAGTACCTCTTTGCCAAATGCAAGTTTGTAAGATGATATAGCCTGTCACATGATAATTTGGTAAAACATTAGGGAACCAGTTTAGTTGTTAAAAATAATTACTTCTAAAAGAAAAACTTAAACATTATTGAATAATCGCAGTAAAACTTTCGGTGTCATATATTTATTAGGTACGTCAATATGTGAGGTGGAGTTGTCACTAAATAAAACGGCTCCCTCTCAGAAGCGCAACTTAATTGAACTAATGGCACTGTCGATCTGTGTTTGTTGTTCTATAGTCACAGCGCTTAATCGGCACTGCTACGACTTAGCGACCGCTCCCCGAAAGCTAAGCGCTCAGCCGTCACAGTTGCCTGCACCACCCCAAAGAAGTAAGATGTTCGTTTAGGAGGGTAAGCGTAAAATATCACATGATATTGAGCACTTTTGGCTTTAACCCCTCGTCTGTCTTGACACAGATCTGTGCCCAAAATTTGAAAAGCTTTATGTTTTGTGTAACTTATTTTTTCGGACTTCATCGTAATCCGATTTTTTTCACCTCTGACACACGGGGTTAAATGTGGTTTCAAGTGCACATAATCAATAGTAGATTGAACAACAAGGGCATAAAACAAACCATTTTATCCGAGACTTATGGTGTATGGGAGGCGAGGGTGGATTCGATGAAATGATAGACACCCCTAGACGACCACAACACTTTATGCACTAGTGCATAAAATGCGATTTTATGCAGCCTATACCCAGCATAAAGAAGGACATTACGAGCATGAGAAGTGAAAATTATATTATTTATTCAACTATTTAACCATTCTAAAAGTTATGTCGTATAATTAAAATGTTTTCGAATACTATCAAATTTAAAGATGGAACGATGGATACAGTGACAAGTGCAGTGGCGCCAGGTACTAATTACGGTGTAAAGGCGTAAGGTGTAATTAAATTAGGTACATAAAATTATAGTCAAATTTACTACATAAACTCAGATCATTTATTAAAATATTTTTACTTACAGTACCTAAATGTAACATATATCATTACAGAACTTGTACTAAATTGACATGAATAGGGAACGTTTTAAGACATTGCAATCCACTTTGCAAGTTGTTGTTCGATTTTGACTCTCGCTTCCTTCAGCTCGGGCAAATCGTCGTCACTGGGCGGGTACATATTCGCACAGTGAGCGGTTCCTGAAATATATATATATATATTTATTGTAGATGTAGTATAACCTCCATATAACATATTAGGACTACCAGGTAAAATAAGGTGGTAAACCATTGGAAAGGTTTAAGGGGATCGATGATGTATACATACATGATGCCCTTAAGTTTGCAAGGATGTTATTGCAGTAGAATACCTGTGGACATATAAAAAAAACATTGCATTGACCAGACTTGTTTATAATTACTCTGAATCACAGCAACATTTATACAAAATGTAAATCCGAAAGGAAGATAGATTTTGAGAATAATACTAATACAGTTTTTGAAAAATATAAATTCAAATTCAAAAATATTTTGTTTAGGTTTCCCTTATTAGCTATGTTAGTAGATTACATACATACATTTATTTTGTATTTATGATAAATTAATTAACAAATCAATTATTAAAACAGTTCAATAAAAGATGTTTAAAAAATATTATGATTTAAATCTAACCCTAAATTTTCTTAACCCCTTGTATGCGGGAGGTCAAAAAAGTAGCAAATTCTGGTCTCTTCTAATTACGATGTAGTCAATAATATTAAGCTTAAAAAAAACTGAGCAAGAGCATGTCGAACCATGCTGTGTAGGGTTCCGAAGCCGTTAAATACTACAAATATAAAAAAAAAACAAGTACTTAACAACTAATTTTCTATTTAAAGTCATTTGGATGGTCTTAGATGTTTTTAGTAGGTAACACCGCTTTAACCGCCTGTATCTCACGAACCAATGATGTCTGCTTAGTCGTGATAGTTTTCCTTTAAAATTCTTTATATGCGCTTTCATTTAAGTTATTTTCTGATTTTTAGCACTTGTAGTTCTGGCTGTGGGGGGACGACGACACTTGACTCTAACAAAAATTAGCGCTTCAAAGCTTAATATTTCATAAACGGATCCCTTGATCGAACATTTTTTTTACAAACCCTCAATATTTATGAAAGACCTATCCAACGACACCCCACACTATGGGGTAGACCAGAAAAAATACATCGCTACGTTACGTGTAGGGGAGATTGTCTGTGTTAACGTTAGAACTTCGTGTAACTTCCTTCGGCCATGGCTAAATCGCGTAGCTGTCAAAAATTATCCATACAAATTTAGCTCCGGGCGATAACGTTTCTCACCCCCTAAATCTAATCCGATTTCCACTATTTTTGAATAATATTGTAGATATGGAAAACTAGGTCTGTGCGTTACCGATTTTGTTTTTTTATTTCATTTTTACTCCAATAAATATTTTCTTGGAAAGGAAAACGTACAGACCTAGTTTTTCATAATATCTATTTCATATTTAAAAATCGTAACATTCGGACAACGTTTAAGGGGAAAAAAACGTTATCGTATATGTATGGATTTTTTTTGCTTCACATTCCTCTTAATACATCCTGCAACAGTCTTCGCATGGAAACAACCAGGTTTTCACATAAGTACGTGCTTTCTGATATTTTTACCTCGTTATATGTTCCTGTAAACATACAATACTACTACATATGCAATTCCATGCTCTCGTTAATTTATCTATACTATGAGTACTAGACAATGATAAACATACTTATAAGGCGACATACATACTTACACCTATACTAACATAGAAATCACTCAAGACTCTGGAACAAATACTCGCTCATCACACAAATATTTACCCTGACCGGGAATCGAACCCGGGACCGCACAGGATTCAACATGTCAAAACTTCAAACTGTTTAAGGGGCACGGCACGAGTAGGGTTATTTTATGAGTTTACCGTGGATGTAGACAGCCGGCGAGGCCTCGTCTCGGGTTTGCGTGATGCCGAGCGCGTGCCAGGGGTCCACGGAGCCGTGTACGAACATCACACGGCCGACTTGTATGTCCAAGGCGCCGTAGTAACTGTTCGTCCACTCCGCAGCTCGCGATATAAAGTCCTTGTTGAATCTGGAATATAAAACAAGTCATGTTAGGGAACGTCATGCTTTTCCCATTTGAAAATGTCATGCATGACAATAATTACCTACTGTGAAAGATTGTATGTATCCTATCCTATACTATTAAACGAGCAATATTTGTATATATACATTTGTCATAACGTTCCCGAAAATTGCTCTAAAGAATTCGATATAATCTCCGTCTTCCAAGTAGTATTTAATCCAATAAAACTGTATAAATTAAGGGTATCCCATGCCAAAAATCTCCACCATTTATACGATATGTTTTACAGGTTTAAAAATATAAGTTCTCGACCTTAAGTGCTGCCGCTCGACCTTAAGTACTGCCGCGGGCTCTGCCAGGCCGTAAAACGATTAGATTAAATCATTATTTCATTATTACAAATAGTCTCAGAGATACTACACTTCAAGCTATCGGCAGTTACGAATCATTGCTCTTATTTGCGAACGATTATTAGTTGCACTAGCCAGGCATTAAAAACCTTAACCAGCAACCATTTAAATCACAAACTTGGAATTTTAAAGATATTTGAAAAGAGTATATCCCAAAGTGACGGATACCCGACCTTTTGCAATTATTTTATTGTACTAATAAAGCCACGGGCATAAAACCAATGTACTGTAATGTTAAATGTCAATAGCTCATGTAGACGTTTGTAACACGGACTACAATAAATGCTCTTCGAGCCTTTCCTTCTTTATTACTTGTGTTTATGAAAAAACATTTAATAACACAAAACACAAAATAAATTAATACATACATACATACATAACATCACGCCTTCATTCCCAGAGTGGGGTAGGCACAGCTACAGAAATACAAACAACTCTAAAGACATGTTAATAATTCTGTAACCACATTTTGCACAAGTAGGCTGAGATGTTTAGTAGTGTATTAGTGACAGGTTGCAACCCCTTGCCTAATAATACTACAAGCCCTTATTCCCTTAGTCGCCTCTTACGACATCCACGGGACGACATGGAGTGGCACTATTCTAACCCGGCAACCACACGGGCTCGGATAAGGATACCGCCGCAGTATTTGAACCGCGAATAGATGGTATTCAATTTATTGCGCCTTCTGCGATTGTAAGATAATACCAAATAAGTATTCTTAGCTTGAGCGTCCGAACTACACGAATCCGTATAATGACGTCGTGTCGACGCAGTTTTCGCCCGGAATTTACCCGCGTTTATTACGCGGGCGAGCTGTTGTAAATATAAACTCGTATCAGGTCATTCATTCTTAGCTCTTATCAACAACGTTATGGATTAGCGCAACTCATCCATATAAACGTGTCCGTGTAACACGGAAACGGATATCAGACACGTCTGAGCCCTGGACACAACCGCGAGCCCTAGTATAAACGAGTTCCAAATACAGGATATAGGTTATTGATTTTTCTTTGCGTATCACAAAAATCTTTCGTGAAAGCTTAATTTTTGGCTCAATACGACAATCAAATCGGCATGAATACCTCAACGTTAACCTCGGCACTCGGGTAGTTTAAGAAACTAAACGACGACGATCCACCTTCATTCTGAGTTTGTGTGTTGTAATACTTGTAACGGTCAAAAGGACACTTACTTTTTTCCGTATATATCTTGACACATTTGAACATAGAAGTCCAAAGGAAAGGCGTTGCCAAAGTAATCAGTTTCACCAGAAGAGGTTTGGTAGAAACCAAACTCAGTGCAAGTCTGGTAAGTCCATTGCCTTCCTGAAACCGATTTAAAAATAGCTTTGAACCAGAGTTGTCGTAATGGAGAGTAGCCTTGCATATAACAAAGAATTGAACTTAAAGTAATGATGATATAGCATTTATTATAAATGGTTACCTCCATCTGAACTCCATGTGATATTTCTTAGTTCTTTTATCATGTTATCATAGCTGTAATCTAAACAGGTCTGATTCGATTTGTCCAGCATCATAGAGTTGAACGAGGCCAGTTTCTTGTACGCTGGACTAGCTCCATCCTCTGTTAGCATTCTGCACACCTGTTATTATAGTTATGTTATAATAGAAAGATAGTCATCGCATATTGGCACAGCGTGCACTGGTCACGATTAGACCGAGTAGACAACGCTTCCGGGGCTAACGGTGAATAATGTATTTAATCGGTTAAACGTCGGTTGTTACAATACAAGCATATTTACTAACAAAGAGGTGACATGCAGGAACGTTAAGAGGCCCTAAAAGAAATTTTCCGGTTTCGTTGATTTACGTGATTTTACAGTTGAAATACGTTGCTTCTACAAATTTTAATTCGCAACTCGAAAGATAATTTCGGTTTTCAACGATTGAGCTACTTTTTTGTTTTTATTATTATATTTTGATTAATCGACCTGAAACCGGCGACTGTTTTGTGAATTTTGCTGTAAGAGGCTTAAGAGGATATCGCATATTCACGAATAATTAATTTATTTCTGTAAAAGTCTTCTAAAAAATGTATGAATAACTTTTTACTACCTTTATATATTTTTAGTGTAAAAAAAAAATTAACTGAGTAAAATTTTATACAAAATAGGAAAACAATATTTTTTTTCATTTCGGCGACTTGAAACTCTCGTTCATAAAATTAAAACAACGGTAATTAAACTTCAGATCAAAATCAATTCATTACCTTAAAAAACATCCAGAGAGTATAAAAAATAGCAATAGATATATTATAATGCTTTAAAAAACCTAAATCTCGCAATATAATACTCCACAAAAATAAAAAAGTTTTGACCATACCTGATAAACTTATGATGTTTCATGTAGTGCATTTAAACTTATAGAAAAGCAGTATTTTAACTGTAAAATCCAGAAAAGAAGCAAAAACGGCAAAATTTCGTATACGACCTCTTAACGCAGAGGCTGTTTTAGTAATAATAATCAGGTCAGTATTACTAAAACACTAAATGCCTAATGTTTCCCTTCAACCTTCTGACAGAAACTGGATAGTGAGTTAGCATATGTGAGGCTCATGCGGACATTCAACAACTTATAAAGACGCGCTATGGGTAAATTAGCTCCAAGTAAGGTTTTGCGAAAAGGTGGCCAAAGTGGTGTTACTTGTATTCGAGAAGTTCTGTTAGATCTGAACTTGAACATGTGCAATTACGCAATTAAGTCCCGTTTGACTACAAATATGTATAAATATCGCGTGTGTATCGCGACTACTATTCAGTACATTTACAGACTTTCATGTCATGTACACATGACATGAAAGTCTGTACGTAAACCATTGAAAATTATTTATTTCCGTACAAACTTTATAATCAGTAGGTAATCTAAGATCCCAAGTTTTACGTATCTCATTATTAACACTTTGGTCTCGTGTTACTATGTTGTCTTTTTTACTAAGGTAAATGTTGTCTAACATGGCAAAAATTAAACGACATAATATTGTATATTGTCCGGCTTAGTGCCACATCACGACCACCTCCTCCTTTATATTGTGAACATTAATAAAAAAGTTTCTTTGTCTCACGCTCGCAGCAAAACAGAATATTACTCACTGAATTTAAACAATAAAACCTGCCTTTTTGAGATGCTGAGGTGAAAATATGAATTTTCTACTCTTACGAGTATCACATAATTAACCTAGTACGCTCACAGTATTAATAGTCAGGTTTCTATATCTGTTGTCGCCACCGATACGGTTATCTTCGTTGTATTGAACCAAGCCAGCAAAATCGTCGGCCAGTGAACTGTAGAAGTTATTCAGGTCGTTCGTGGACGCGCTGGCAAATGGTTTGCACACTCTACAAATTAAAATAATGAGTTTAACATATCTACAAAGTCACTCAAATTGACGCGTACCTAATGGTAGCGATATGTGCGTAAATTTAAGAAGACGGTAGGACCTCGGGGGAAAAATATTAAAAAAGAAACCCCTACCTACTAACATTCTCAAACTGAATAGAATAAGCATGAAATTGCATATACATGTAACCGTTTAACAGTAACACGAAACACTGTTTTTTTTAAACACAATCATAACAAATTGTAATGTTTATCATCATGCCAATTTAAATTAAATAAAAAAGATATTTTTAAAAATACTTACTTGTATTCTTTTTCAATTTTACTTGGACTCGTTGTCATTAAATCGACAATTTCTTTGTGAGCTTGTTTAATTTCGTTCGAGCAATCATCCTTGCCGGTTTTTTCTCGCAATGCATTTATGACGACTTGGAAGTATTCTAAAACAAAAAATGAAAGCATTACTAGACCTGGTGACAAAGTTACGCGTTATTACGCAATAAAGGCTATAAAAAATAAGTCTCCCTAAGAGGGTAGAATTTTACCTGTGAAATCTACTTTAGCCAACAGCGGCCCACTGGACGATATCGCGCTGTGGACTAAGTGCGGATACTTGAGCCGCAGCCACGCTGCCAGCGACCCGGGGTACGATCCGCCGAAAGCTATCCACTTCACACCTTTGTTCAACTTGTATTTGTTGTTCATGGCGCGTATAAAGTTGGCCAGGTCAGCTAATGCTTGGGCTGATGACAAGTATTGCAAGTTCTTAACCGAAAGATCTCTGAAATAAAAACATGTCAATAATTCTAAATGTAAAAAAACAGTTGGTTTAAAATCCTAATGATAAGTAATGATAACAAAACTTGTTCTTAAATGTTTCAAATATATCAGGAATCCGTTAATTAATTAAAACGCTGTAAGAACCCGTTTTGTTATCATTTGAGTCATGAATAATGACCGTATCGCGGTTAAAATAGTATATTCACTAAAAACTACAGAAATAAAACCTTTAAAATACCAATCAAGCGAGAGTCAGACTCAAGCCCTAATGGTTCTAAAACTACTTTTTATATTACTGCCAACATGGCGAATGCTGCATGAGCTGCTAGACAAAAAAATACATACATACATACATAACATCACGCCTTTATTCCCAGAGTGGGGTAGGCCTACAGAAATACCAACAACTCTAAAAAGACTTGTTGATAATTCTGTATTCATATTTTGCACAATCAGGCCAAGAAATTTACTAGTGTATTAGTGATAGGTTGCAAGCCCATCGCCTAACAATACTACAAGCCCTTATTCCCTTAGTCGCCTCTTACGACATCCACGGGAAGACATGGAGAGGCACTATTCTAACCCGGCAACCACACGGGCTAGATAGACAAAAAAATGGGTTTTATTCACCGATTGCACAGGGTTTTTGGTCGCTAGATGCAAAGATAAGGATGAAATGAAATGTTTTCATTGAAGAGCGGGGTCTCCTGACACAGGTATATATATACTTACTAGGAGATCCCAACCTTTGCTATTGTTAACTGTACGTGATAACAAATAAAACATTTCATTTCATTTCATTTCATTTCATTCATTTCAAAGATAAGGATAAATGTGGATTACACATCTGTCACTCTCGTACTGACATACTGTTCGGAAAATGACAGATGTTTTATCCACGTTTATCCTCATCGTTAAAGGCGACCAGGCGAGGACCAGGCGATGGTTAGGGCCCAGGATGGATTAACCTTGGATAGTATTAATTTTCCTTATAATGTTGTTATTTTACAAGTTATGTGATTTATTTACATGAATGAGTTATGTATAATACATAAAAAGTTACTCAGCTCTGCCTATCAGCCTTATCACCATTATTAAAGTTCCTTAGTTAACTATTTAAATAACGAGGTATGTAGCATGGGTATGGGTACTTATTTCGATAAGCTTAGTATTATAAACAATAACTATAGGTAGCAGGGAGCGAAACTTTGGTGCCGATGACAGGCGTATGACGTCAAGCTACATACAGAGTGTTGTTACATAGATTTTACATCATCACTAATAACAACTTATTTGCCTATTTAGTTTACCGATATTGACACTTGAGATGAGACGGCCGGTACTTAACATAATTTTCTGTCATTGTCATATTAAAAAGAAGATGGTTTGAGACAATAACAAGTTTACTTGTATTTTATTATTTGTAAATTGAATGTTTTTTTTTTTTTAAATTGGGATTTACAGTAGTTTTGTACAATTAATTATTTTTAAAGTCTTTACCATCAGAAGATATTGATTTAGATGAAGAAAGGTCGACTTTGAACAATATTTGCTCCAGGTGCGGTTATAGAGATTCGACAGTTATAGTGTCCTGGGGCCCTAGCCAAGATGCAAACGCTCCTTTTTCTTTTCTATCTCTCAAAATGTATGGGATGACAGTCGATCACGTGGTTTATCGAAACGCACGAGAATGTCATCCCATACATTTTGAGCGATAGAAAAGAAAAACGTTAGGACCGTTTGCATCTTGGCTAGGGCCCCAGAACGTTTGCGTTTGAATTTTAAGCGTTCTGCTTTCTTCGAAATCCAACGAATTTTCATTTAATGTTTTTTATTTACCTGTGGACAGAATATTTTTCGTTACAATTACATTACCCAATAAAATATTTTGTCTTTGTATTTTTTTTAATATTTACTTTATCATTATAGCATTATTAAGAATCAGTGGGAGTCGCAATATTGTTTTTATATAAAAGCATCCTATATGTGAATTTGCGTCATAATGACGTCATCGGCACCAAAGTTTCGCTCCCTGATAGGTAGTTCCACGAGAGTTGAGGTCACGTACACAACAATACTGTCATGTATTAACAGCGGGATTTTGAAATTACTGTCTCCATATTGTACCGATAGCAAGTTCAACTGTGAACTGCAAAAAAGACCAAAAAGTTTCTTAAACTATTTTGTTAAGTATTATGTAGAACACACACACACACACACACACACACACTATTTTGTTAAGTGTTCATTGACTTCAAATAAAACTGAAAAATAAATATTTTGACCAATTTTATTTAAATAAATGAGTTATATGAATAAGTAAAGGTCAGTGCATTCGTAGGTATTAATATAATATTAAATGTAGAAACCAAAGAGAATAAATAATAAATTGCCTTGTTTTATCTATGTAGCTGTTAAAGTAATTATCTTTACCTAGATTTTCATTTCTTTGTTATTTCTTTATCAAAACACTTCAAAGATCAAATAATACAATAACTAACATATAACTCATATAATTAATTGTTTTTATTTACATTAACTTACTCATTTCATTCATTCACTTTTTGCAACAGTAGCTCATGTAGCTGTGTGTGTAATTGTTCACCTCAACTCTCGTGGAACTAACTACCTATAATTTTATGACATGTGTTTATGACTTCATTTATTATGGTAAACTAATCATTTCAGTTTCATGTGTTTCTTCGATACACTCCATACCAAGTTCTTCTGCCATATAAAATATCCATTTGGCGATTACAAGTATTTTATGAAAATTACTTGCGAGTTTTATGAGGATGCGAGAATCCTGGTGGCAATTGATGAAAAAAACATCTTAGAGATAAATTTAAAAGTAAGAGTGAGCCAGACAGTAATATTTCAGTATTGTATTACAGTCCTAGTAACGAAAATTAAATTATGAGTGATCATGTAATGTTTACTTATTTAACACTTTCACTCCGGTATCAGGTTGAATCAGACCAATAAAAGTATGGTTAATTTAGAGTTAAATATTTTATTGTAGTGAGGGTGTTAACAAGGTTAACATGACCTTTGATTATATATATAAACCATCTCCACTCTACATATAATGAATTAAAACTACCTTTACTGGTCATGTCTATGATAATAAAAGTATGTTTAATTTAGAGTTAAATATTTTATTGTAGTGAGGGTGTTAACAAGGTTAACATGACCTTTGATTGTATATATAAACCATCTCCACTCTACATATAATGAATTAAAACTACCTTTACTGGTCATGTCTATCTTTTCACTGTCATGATGTAATGGTGCAATGTAGTTTTTAAGTGACATACGTTTTTATAGAGCTGTGACCGAACATTAGGTGGTTTGCAGAACAAAATTATAAAGAAAACCACCCACCTGTAGATTAATGCATCCATTCAAATTATGTTGAGCAGCACTCTAACAATAGCCGAAATATATAGATAGGATAGAAATTGAAATATGTATTATATAAAATAAAGCATTGAAATAATAAAAAAAAGCAATTCTCCATTTCACCTTGCAGTACATTTAGCTCAATCATCAAAAAAGGGCAAATCAGTTTACTGTATTCTTACCTAGTGGGATGACTCTCCCCATAGTATCTGTGTTCTAAATTAATACATAAAGCATTGAACTTCTTGGCATAATCTATCCATGCCCCTTTGACCATCCACTTTGGGTCAGCTGGGCCTTCACCACCAATCATCAGAAACACAGGGCCAGGGTCATTGAAGTCATAGAAACTATCATTCACAAAGAAGCGCTGTAAATAAATAAAGTATGCTTTTTTTCTGACACCCTTTTTAACATCCACATACAAAAAAATGAAAAAAATTCAAGAAAACTCCATTTCATACTATAAATAACATTGTAAAGTAATATTTAATAAATAAAAAACTCTGTCAATTAATATATTTAGTGGGTTTTCGCGGGTGGTAGGACTTTGTGCAGGATCCATCCGGATTGCTGCCACCATCTTATCCATTAACCTACCACCAAACAGCAGTGTTCGCATTGTTGTGTTCCGGTTTTGGGGATAAGACAGCCGGTGAAATAACTAGCATAGAGGCATTTCATCTCAGTCCTCAGGGTTGGCAGCGCATTTACAGTCTTAAGAATGCAAATGTCTATGGGTCACAGTTTCCACTTAACATCAGGTGGCCTGTGTGCTAGTTTGCCTTCTCAATGACATAATATATATATATATTATATGTATAAATGTTAAAAAGTAGGTATATGTTTCTTATTGTTATCACTCATACAAATCAAATCATAAAAATAATATTTTTAAAAGCTTATAGCTTAAATTCTCGCAATGATTTCTTCTCTACCTTATTTATATCTCTTGGGTGCCATTGTGTTATTATTTTGCCTCAAATCATGTGGCTGACCCAACTCTTTTAGGTTTTTATTGATTTTATATTGTTTTGCAATTCTGTTGTTATTCTTAACAGTTTCAGGAGCAGTGGTGTCCACAGAAACTGCGACTTGAGGTCAATTAATCAATCACAAGTCATAGTCATATTTAAATGGTAAAATATTTAATAGCACTTTTTTTCTATCAAAACTAAAATTACATTAAAACAATCCCACAGACTTTTGCAAGTGTTTGTTTGATGACATGCTAGCCTGGTTGGTAGTGACTGTACCTGCAATCCCGGGAAGGGCAGATATTTGTGTGATAAGCACAAGTATTTCTTCTTGAGTCTTGGATGTTTTCTATGTATTTAAGTATTTATTTCTTTATATAAGTAAGTTTATACTTGTCTAGTACCCATAGTACAAGCCTTGAGCCCATAGTACAAGAGCTTAATTTGGGACTAGGTCCAATTTGTGTGAGATGATCTGTTTTTTTTTCCTTTTCTTTCCAATTATATTATGATGATGACGATGTCTAACAGGCTCTCCTTTCTCAGCATAAAGACTTGACTATTGGCAGGTGCAAACTTTTTTAGCTTAATAGTATTTTCTGAGCTTAGAGATTTCTTCATTATTTACTCTAGGACTACCTCCTGTATGTAACTTAAAACAAATGCAGAATCATTTTAATTTTAAAGTGATTTGAATTTAATGTATCAGGGAACAACCACACACAAAATCAAGTTTAGCCTTAACTGTACTAGCATTGGGCTTAGTTCAAAACATGTTTTTGTGTGTGGTTGTTCCCTAATACATTTAAATGGTGACTTTAAAATGAAAATTATTCTGCATTTGTTTTAAGTTACATACAGAAGTAGAAAAATTAAATATCTGCACAAAGTTGCAAAACAGTGTACACAGACATTATTGCCATTAGTCATAAGATCTTTTTACATATTTGGGACTATATTGCTTACGGCGGCGTCGTTGATCGGGTCGCCACTTTCCCGAACACATGGTTGAGAGAGGCGATGGCTGAGATACGCGTCATACTCGTGAACGGGTGCTGTTTGTGGGGTCCGGTCTGTTCACGTTTGCAAGGACTGGTTCTTCAGTTTATTATTCTAGATATGGCTTTTGACGTAGAGACCTCGTCGTGTTGTTCTCCTAGACTTATTATTTTTAGTTTAATGTTATTAGCCTTACATTTGTATTGATTTTATTTGTTCAAGCTTTAATCATTATTATTTATTACTTTATTAAGTACTTGTAATGTAACTTACTTTTAAGTATTTCTGTACTTTTGTTTGAAAAAATGACCTTCTGCTGGAGTTTCTTGGCGCTTCTTCTCCGCAATGATGGTCTTATCTGAAGCGCTAGTAAATTCACTTCATATTACCGACGTGTAAAAGAGCCCCATGGGGGCCTATTTACTGAATAAACATTTTGATTTTGATTTTGATTTTGATTAATAATAAATAATAATAAATTAATTATATTATATTAATCTTTGTTGCATTTAAATTCAGAACGCTATTTACTTAGAGCTTTAAATCTGATTGTATTCGTTTTTGATTTGTGGCGCTTTTGTATTATAGCAGTGATTTATATTTTAGACTTTGTGGTTTATACATATTGGTGCCCTTGACTTCATTGTGGGTACTATGTCAAGACGCAGAAATAAACACTCGCTCATTAAAATATTTGCCTTTGCAAGTAATCTAACCTATCACTAGCAACAATGCTTGCCATTTTGTCAAATAAATGTAACTATTTTATAAAGTTATGTACGGATGTACAGTTTGCTATCATAATTATAGTAAATTAATTAGTTTTCCTAAGTCCCTACTTACAAAGTGGTCATATAATCAATAATGCATTATTTTTGTGAGTTGTAACTTATATGGCCCAGCATATCTGATTTATAGTTAATGCAATCTTTGAGCAGCCAAGTTCAAAGTAAAGTAGTTTCATTGGTCTCTAAAGTTCAGCTAGGAAAAAATATGGACACCAAAAACGTTTCTCTCTAAAATGTATATTCTGACAAAAGTGAAACACTTACCTGCTTCCAAGTCGCCAGACTGGAAGGTGTGAAATGATCTAATTTCTGCTTGAACCATTGCGCCACCGGTAATTCACCATTGAGATCACTGTGATCAGGAGCACCTAGATTACCGCCCCTACTCCGGCCAAGGAAAAAAATCCTGCCACTGGTTATGGAGTTTGCCACTTGCAGTAGCGATACGATTAATATGAAAAACCAATGCATTGCGTACGCGTTAGCTTAAATGGACATTTTATTCCAGCACCCTGACCGAATAGAAGATGCTTTTTCGTCAAATAAACTGCTCTCAATTAAAGTCGCACTTCACTCGGCTCGGGGGCTTTGTAGTTTTGTACTTATTATCCCGCCTTTTATAAGATAGGTACGTGATAGTTGATAATAAGTAATAAGGTTTACCAGATTTCAAAATTGTTTTCCGTAAAGTTGGACATTCACGGTCAGTCTATCGAATCAGTTGGGGCGGTCCTAGATACCAAAATTTGATCGTGAATGAGGGAATGAAGCGTGAATGTCAAATCCTCAGTCAAAGCAATAGATAATATAATATTTAGTTATAGATTCGACATCAAGCGACCAGTGGCCCGTTTCACGAAACTACAAGTAACAAATTATAAGCGGTACTCTCTTTCTATCAAATGGAGATAGAAAGAGACTTTCGCCTTTAATTGGTAACTTGTAGCTTCGTGAAACGGGCTACAAGAGTAAAATGACGTCAAAATGTACAGTTATTAAGGCGTGTCCGCTGCGCCAAAAAACTAACAATACATGTTAGCAAAACATGTTACAAAACAAAGTACCCCGCAGCAAACATAAGGAAAAAGTGGTTTCAGTCAAATCTCACGAAATTTTAGTATGATGTTGATTCAAATCTCCTGATAATTTTTTTATAAGGGCACAACTCTCTCAGATGTATACTTTCAGATATAATTAAGTATATTTTTTCTATTTAGTGTCATTCTATGGAACTTGCTAACTATGTAAACAAGCCGCCATACTAAAATTGACATTAGATGTCAATTTCAATATATTGTTTGTTTACATAGTTAGCAAGTTCCATAGAATTACAGTATAAGCGACGTGTTTTCTAAACTCGATATATTAGACACACATACACACTGACATTTACTGACGTTCTGACTTCATGCAGTCACCAACTGTCAGTTATGTCCACCTGTTTTAACTGACCTTTATAATGTTTATGTCACGTCGACATGTCATTTCATCAGTTATCCATGTTGCGAACGACATGCCGCATAACTGTGCAAACAGGAGGAATTACGTAAAATAGCTAACATATTTAAAATAAATAAATGAAAGTATACTTCTGAGAGAGTTGTGCCCTTATAAAAAAATAATCAGGAGATTTGAATCAACATCATACTAAAATTTCGTGAGATTTGACTGAAACCACTTTTTCCCTATGTTTGCTGCGGGGTACTTTAGGTACAACTGCAGGCAGGCAAGAGTGAACAATATATTGTTTGTCATAACATTTCACTTTTCTTTTGACACCTGTTATCCCAGTACAATTTGTCATCTTTTGTAGGATTGTAGGATGTTTGTTTATATTCAAAGGTATCAAAATGAGTTCCTAAAATTAATAATTAATGCCCTATTTGACAGTTCTTCACTCGAGCTCAAAACTTTCAAAAGTAATAACATGACCCCCTCCCCTGCAGAAGAATGCGGGGAAAGTTTAATATTTTTAACGTGAAAATGAAATTTGTGGAGGTAATAAATTATTATTAGTTTACACCGCCTGCCATGAATTTGTGTCCTCAGTTATTTCTCCTGCATGGTTGCCTGTAAGAGATAGCTATTTAGCGGTAAGACTGCCTGTTGTATACCTATGATTGAAATGTACTTTTCCGTGTTCTGTTTTTATTTTTTATTTTTGGTGTTCAATAAAGAGTATTTGTATTGTATTGTATAATATTCGAAATATGATTAATGGTTTATTTTAGATTCCCTGACGACGATAATATGAAGCAAAGTTGGATAGAAGTAATCTCGTAAATTTTGTAGGAACGCGTCGGGAATGGTGTTTTGAATACAAAACTTTTTAAAGTACGACATGTGACAAACATTTGTTTTATACCATTTTGAACCGCATGGCACCTAAAATCCGCCATTAGAAATCCGTCCACCAGTTTGGACGATACGAGGTAATAAAGAATATGTTATATTTTTATAGAACTTCAAAATATGTCGATATCGATATTATTGTGTTGTCCGTTCCTGGTGTAAATTTACTTAGTCTGTGCTCTAAACCATGTCTTCACACATAAACGTTGTTTATATATGCAACAGTGTACGACCATTTTAGTGTAGTTGTAGCTATAGAACTATCCCATATTGGCACGCTGAATGTGAATCCAAATAAGACTGTGCATATCAGCTATCTGTTTGTTGCCTTTTATTTTATAGTTCCTTCTATGCCTTTACTTTTACCCCCTTACTTATGAACGTGGAATAAGCTTGGAATAGTTTATGCCATGCTTTGTCCTTATCTGTAATTGTGACATTTGTATCTGACAGAAAGTGACAAAGCATGGCATAAACTATTCCAAGCTTATTTCACGTTCATAAGTAAGGGGGTTATTCTGTGAATAAACCTTAGCATTTTCTGACAAATGAAGATGCCACTGTATACTATACAGTCGCCACCTAATAAAGTCTGGCAAACGAAAGCGTGACCTGAGAAAGCGCGGCAATTTAAAAAATAAACATATGGTATTACTTAATTATAGAAGGAAAAAAATGTTTTGATACTTATATAAGTCCAGGTCACGGTTTTTGTTGGCCAGACTCTATCAAATCATTTTTTTTCTACTATAATTAGTAATACCACATACATATTTTTTGAATTGCCGCGCTTTCTCAGGTCTCGCTTTCGTTTGCCAGACTCTATATCTGTGTTGTTCTGGGTCATCCACATCCTTAGACAATAATATACCAAAAGATGGGCCTTACGCGGACTTTCTCCTCTGTCGAGGTAATAGGATCAGTAATCGTGTGCATTTATAAAAATCATCGTTTTTTATTTGATTATTGTTATTCTCAAAGCCGTTTTCGAAGCGTGAAAAGCTCCAGAAAAATGACTGGTTTGCCATGTTTCGGTGTAAAAGTTTTCAAATTAATAAAATGGTTTTAACAATTGATTTTGATTGTATTTAAATATTGTATTGTGTATACATTTATTGTAGGAGTCGCGCGACAAAACACGATTCTCTAATCAATTATATTCGTCTTAGAAATGGATAGAGCCCTAAGGCTGCGATGTAAATAATACATCGATGTTTGTTCTTAAATATCTAACGTGTAGACAAGGATAGGACAGGTTTGAGTTATAAAATTACTGAAGAAATAACAACAGTTCTTAAAAAAAGAACGTTATAACTTACTATAATTATGACCCCTAAAAACGTAATCTAAATAATGCCATTCATTATGAACCAAGATTTTATTACCATACCAAACTCTGTTAAAATGAATTTCGGTAGTAGTAGTAGTTGTAGTACAAATCTATAAACAATACATTTATGAAGTTAAAATCGAAAGAGTGATGAATTGGACTTCAATTCGGTAATAGGTAATAAATCGACTACACAGTTTTATGTGAGCCATTATGGACCCCTTTAAAGATATCGCAACAAGCCTATTTGTCAAGTCAAAATATAAAAAAATATTATGGCTTGTCTCAAATGGCTTGATCTTCTCTGAAGGGTTTAACACTGTACTGAACGTCATCGATCGTTGGTTCGTTCCGCGCGCTGTGAATGAAGCTACCTTAGTTAGTTGTGCGTGGTTGGTTCGTGAGAGTCAGCGCTCGGCGGGATCAAAAATGGCTCTTTTCAGAATTACATCTACAAAACTAGTAGAAGTGCAGGTAAATAATCTTTTTTGTTCCGTGTTAACGCCGCATTTTTTTTTATATATAGAAGTCTTTTCACTTATGTAATTTATTTTTATAACCTTCTTGGCCACATTTTGAGATTGTAGTTATGTAATGTTACCATTTTTTTCCTGAAGCCAAGTATACCCATTGTGCATTTCAAAAGCATAGTATTACTTTTATTTCGTTCCAAAGACAGTTTTTAGTGCCGAACGTCAAGTCTTTAATTCTTTTCCTATATCGAATTCCTGCACGGACTACCCGGCGATTCGCGATTCGGCTAGACGTTTTGTACCGCGTTACCGTTAGAATTATATTGAAAACGCGCTAGTTTTCTTTTAAACCATATGGTATTACCGCATCTAAACTTAATATGGTTTACCTGCCTAAATGCCGACCATGTTAACCAAATAACCCATCTCGTTTAACGTTTCTCGTACCCGTGGTTATTATGATGAACGATGAACCCAGGTATTTAAAGCTACGATTGACTTGAAGCATAGATTTTTATTTACTTCATTATATTTTACTAGGTTGGTACGTATGTCCTTGCATAATTATTCTTGAAGTAATTACCTACTCTAACACCTTTTTTACCTGATTACACGAACGGGAAAAACAACCAAAGTATGTAAAGTAATGTCAGAATGATTTTTAACCTTTTCAACGCCTTACGCCATATACAAATGCGTCACTCACACGCCAAACATGTAAAAGTTATGCAAAATTTTACTTAATCCATACGAAGTAACGTCTCTTTTAAACTGTACCTGTGAGAACTATAAGCGTCGGTGTCGTTGTAGGAACGACAGTTTATGACTAGGTAAGTACTTTAGGCGTCGTTGGCGTTCAAAAAGTTAAAATCTCCAGGTTTTTTTAGGTAGGTCAGGCATTTGGGTAGGTAGGCAAGTAGGTACCACTAAATAAATAAAAACAAATGGGTATCATTGATTACTTTTCAGGAGGGCTAAGCTCAAGTTGTCCGCGACTTGTTTGTCGCTCGGATCTCCTTTTTTATGTAGTCTGCAACGATAGAGACGCACTGAGCGACAAGCGACAAAATGCAAAATAGTGCTAGGTATAAAGTAAAGTACCTATCTATCTAGGTAGTTTTACGGGAACAAGGAAAGGTTTTTCCAAATAATATGTAGGTAGGTAGGTACTTAAATTCAAAATCCAAATGAACTGCCTAGGTATGTAAAAGTCAATGTTACGGAAATTGTAATGTTTGGTTTGGTGCCAGGGCTCGGATACCGTTTACATTTTTAAACCGTTATGTAGATAGGTAAATGACGCAAAACCTTTTCATCTTGGTTCTGTTCGCATAACTAAACCGGTTTTTGGAGGAACCATGTAAAATTATTTTAGAATTAGGTACCCAGTTTTGAGATTAAAAACAGGTCATTCCAGACGCACGTCACGCACGATAAACAAGCGCCGAGTGTTTTTATTCAGTACAGAACTTTTAGTTTTTCGACTCGCCGCTCGCGGATTAAACCTGTTAATTAAGGTTAAAATAAAGTTCGTAAAACGTTCGCGTTCCCTAAAAAAGTTCGGAGCGAAATCGAAATAACCCGGATCCGAGCCCGGTAAGTGGTGTTTAATTAAGTCTTTCGGGTTGGGGTATTCGGTTAGACTCAATAATAGCGTACCTATAAAAGTGCGAGTGAGAGAAAAGTACAAACCCAAAGGATCTTTGAGGAGCTATCGCACGTCGTAGGAACATAATATTTATTTAAATAAGATCATTTGTTATGCCATATTAGCTCTTCCCGTAGACGGGTTATATCTACCAGGGACTAAACTGTGATGTAGTTAATAGGCTACACTACCAGCAGCCATCGCGTGCGGTTTAAAGGAATAACCCAGCAAGCGTGTTTCTGAAGCGACGACCTTGCGCAGCGGATCTGTGTCATTGCCACGCACGGTGGCGCTTCAACGAGATACTCTTCAACTTATCTGTGAAACGGCGAATGCCAGCGTTCCATATCCGTTATAATTTGTGTATTTATAGTAGATTGTGTCACAAGAGAGCAAAATTACATATTTACGGCGAGGGCGTAAATTGAACCCTGAGCGTAGTGAGGGATTCAAGTGTTAACGCCCAGGGTGTAAATAATTTTGCTACTATGTGTCACACTGCTTTTCACATCACCTATGAGGAAAATGAAAAACATTAGTGATGAAAGAAATTTAATTATTTACACTCTAAAAGTGATAAAATTACCAAATTTAACAAGAAAATTCGTGGTACCTATACACACAATCTACTATTTCACATCACTTTATAGATTAGCCAAGATTTGGAACACCCTGCCGATGTCCGTATTTCCGTGTGCGTTTGACCCGGTGTCCTTCAAAAATAGGATTAATAG
This sequence comes from Acleris holmiana, assembly GCA_949316455.1. Taxonomy (NCBI): domain Eukaryota; kingdom Metazoa; phylum Arthropoda; class Insecta; order Lepidoptera; family Tortricidae; genus Acleris; species Acleris holmiana. The sequence continues at coordinate 73,240,304 of OX438762.1, read as the reverse complement.
GTAAGCTCGCTTCATCGTCGACCCTGTCCTGACTTTCTGGTCTCAAGAGCAATCCCATTTTGTATAAAGAAAATTGATCCTTGAACAGAAAAGTGCCACATTGATCCCTCCTAGCTGGGAAGAGAAGTCCCCTTTCCGAATAGGTGATGTGAAAAATATTTTTCATAAATATTCAACGCCCTCGTCGTAAATATGTCATTTTGTTTCCTTGTGACACAAATAATTATTTTTGCCTTACCAGTAAGAATTAAGTGTTATAGGTAGGTACCTATTATGGCTTGAGGCTACGCCACAAAAGCACTGTGTAAAGAGTAACTAACAGTGGGCCGACGCCTTTGATGTTTGCGTAAATGCCGACACCGCACAAGGCCACAGTACTAACCTAGGGTTGTCACAAACTTTACACAACTGCCCAAAAAAGGAGGGTAATGTTTTTAGGTTTTATATATGTATGTATGTACGTTTCTTTGTTCCGCTATAACTTCTAAATGCCTCAACACACATGCATGCATGCATGGGCTATTGTTACAATTTTTACATCGTCTCGAGTGACGCTGGTTATTTTTTTTACTTCTTATGGAAGTAACGCGTTACGGCGCCAGTCTGTTCGGCTTCCTTTTTTGTTATTGGTTCGATTGCATTGAAAATCGATATCTGAGAGTCCGTGGGGACTCCAAATACGAACCCGTAATTCAAATTCAAAAGAGTGGCCGCCATTTTGAACTTTTTTGTTTCTGACCGTGACATGTGCTTCATAGTAGTTATTAGAACATCCCACATCTGTTGATTAACTTTAGTTTCTATTGGAAGGTACATGGAAGCTAAAGTTGATTTGGACGGAAAACAAAGTGTGTTCGATAAAAATCGATAGGTGAGCGGGCTTGCGTAGTAAATATTTAAGCAAAACACCTTAAATTCTCTGCTGTACTTATTGTTTTTACAGTGTGATTTTAAATATATTTGCGCTTTTACGATTGCGCTTAACTTAGGCGATAAAAAATTATCACAGCCTTTCAAAAATTTACTCTCAGTAACCACTTTACTTTTTTCTTCAGTTAGTTTTAGCTTTTTGCTTATTTTGGACACCTGGTTTCCGAGTTTTCTTTTCCGGGGACTGTGGTCCGTCAATCTTGCTGGTGTCTGCGAAGTCCTATAAATACCATATTTTGATGTATCGGTGTTCTCTGCAATTTGTGATGATGAACCTGCTAATTCATAGCGATTCTGAGAGGCTATTAGTTTTAAAATAAGACGTTTGTCATGGGAACCCAATCATCTAATATTTTGATTTTAGGATCAGTCTGTGTTAATGTTGAGTATTTACTTGGCAAAAGTAGAGTTGGTTTAGCTGTTTTCTTTAGAGATTTCTTGCCATACATATGCTTTTCGAAATGCAAGCTGCAAATGTATGTATTCTTCAGACTCTCGAAAGTTCTTTTAACTAAATCAGGTCTGCTACAAGCTTGCACCCACAATTTGCATCTGAAATGTAAATACAGCACTAATAAATATTTGCTCCCTCTATTCCGTGGTTTTCATTTCATGGGTTAGAATCTAACGAATCTAAAATCATAAATAATTAATCATAGTATAACACCCATACAATTTTGTTTGAAGAAATTATCTCCGCCATCTTGGATTCCAAAAATAATGTCATTTCCGTAATCAGCACCCCGAGGAACCTCGAAAATGACACCCATATCAATACCCATATTAAAAAAATACGTCCGCCATCTTGGATTCCAAAAATAATGTCATTTTCGTAATCAGCACCCCGAGGAACATGGAAAATGACACCCATATCGTTATATAAAAAAATACGTCCGCCATCTTGGATTCCAAAAATAATGTCATTTTCGTTATCAGCACCCCGACGAACCTCGAAAATGACACCCATATCATTATATTATTTAAAAAAATAACGTCCGCTATCTTGGATTCCAAAAATAATGTAAGTAATTTTCGTAATCAGCACCCCAAGGAACCTCGAAAATGACACCTATAATCATATATTTAAAAAATACGTCCGCCATCTTGGATTCCAAAAATAATGTCGTTTCCGTAATCAGCACCCCGAGGAACCACGAAAATGATACCCATATTATCATTATATTTAAAAAAATACGTCCGCCATCTTGTATTCCAAAAATAATGACATTTTTGTAACCAGCACCCCAAGGAACCTCGAAGATGACACCCATAGTTATGAATTTTTCAGAAAAAGTAATGTCCGCCATCTTGGATTTCAACATGGATATCTTTTTCGTAATCAGCACTCCCAAAAACCTAGATAATGACAACCATTATCATTATTTATAAAAATCATGTCCACCATTTTAAAATTGTTTAGAATCAAAAAAATTGAGAAAAGTTTCAATTTTGCTGGCAGGCGTCACGCTTTTACATCCGCCATTTTGTTTACGTTGGCATGTCATGACAAAAATGTAATTTATAACATTACCATAAAATAATATAGTTATTTACCTTTCTTTTGAGTGTGGAAATTGAAAATATCGTAGCTCTTTATTTGCGCGAGAGGACGACTTGCATTCTCGCACTGCACATGATGTATGCACCATTTTTTTCACACATCAAAACTATTCAAAGCACGACACGCGTCAGCCCTGAAAAATATGTCCCGAGCTACTAACAATGGCGACGTATGCAGCTCGGGCTCGCCCTACCCGCCCCTCGTCCCTCACACCCCGCACGATTGCCCTGTCAAGACGGCTTCGTCGGACGACTGTATTGGTTTCTAGGCTGTGACAAAAGAAATAGTGCTACATTACTCCCAATAGTAGTGACGTAATTTAAATTTTCGTAGTTGTAAAAACAGCCCGCGATGGTTTGCGTTCCATACCTACCACGGCAAAAAAAGGTTATTATTTATTATCGCAGCGGCTCCGAAACAGGTATAAAATTTCATTACATACCTACCTACCGCGTTTTTAACTTTTTAAAACCATGTTAACTAACTACTAACAGCCAAACATTTATACAATTATATTAAACTTCCATGTTTTCTTACTTTTTAAAATGTCATAAACTACTAAGGTTAGCCTTTACGAACGTTGTTTACAGCGTATTTAAAATTGTATCAAATAGTTTTACTAAATTAAATGTATAAAAATAAATATCACGGGACAATGTCACACAAATTGACCTAGTCCCAAACTAAGCAATTAGGCTTGTACTATGGGTACTAGACAACGATAAACATACTTATACAGATAAATATATACCTACTTAAATACTTACCCCTTCCCCTTCTTATAAACGTTGAATAACCGTGGGGTAGCTTATGCCATGCTTTTTCACTTTCTGTCAGATGTAAATGTCACAATTAGAGATAAGGATGGCATTTAAAGCATGGCATAAGATACCCTACTTATTCCTCGTTTAAAAGTAAGGGTGATAGAAAACATCCAAGAGTGAGAAACAAATACTCGCGCTCATTACTCAAATATCTGCCCTTACCAGGATTCGATCCCGGGACCGCTAGCTTCGTAGGCAGGGTCAAACCCAAGGCCCACGTGTCGTCAATCTAACTACTTTCTAAACATATTGCGTTCATAAACAAAATAAATGCCCAAATTAAATTAAGCGCGTAATTAATGTTATATTATAAGTTATAATTTTGACCATTCATTTATTTAATTTAGATTTATTAGATAAAAATGGTGTATTTTTTTTATACTATGTAGTACCTACCTATTTTGAATTTAAATGGCATTATGTATGAGGGATGTCAATGCCAATGGCGGCAATGTGCTTTTTTATGGTTATTTTTGTACTGTGCTTAATATATACATTTAAGCTAATTCGTTAATTTTATCGCAATGTTGGAGAAAAGCGCTAAACTCGTAGGTACAATACAAGCCTTGCCCTCAGCCGGGAACGGCGGTTGCTGGACTCGTATACCTTATACTCGTCCCGCAATTGCCTATTTCCCGGCCTGTGCAGTAATCTACTATTATGTCTTATAGGTCTTATCTATTTGTGTATTAATTAATTACCTGAAAACCTTTCATAAAAAAATGTAGTTGCGCGACTACGGTGTCCACACAACACTAATAGGTTAGGTATCTATCTACGCACGCGGCTGATCTACGCACAACGAGCAAAGTGAAAAAGTACTAACAGTGTGATGGCATCACATACAGCTCGAAAGACCTGCTAGTCGGGTCCATTTTGTATGGAAATCGGTGTCCTCCGCGTTGAATGTCCTGGTTTGTTTCGCTCCCATACGCTCTTGCACGTACGGGGGGTGATTCTCTCAACATAGCGCTGCGTCGATCTTAAAGACGAAGTTTTATCTGGCAAGTTTAAGAAGTCCCGTCGGAGCGTACGAAACACGTTTTAGCGCGGGCCTTCTCAATTAGGCAGCAGGCAGGTGAGTCGAATTCAGTGTCGTATACAGCTGCCTAATTAAGAAGGCACGCGCTAAAATGGGATTTGTACGCTCCAACGGGACTTCTTAATCTTGCCGGATAAAACTTTGCCTTTGAGATCGACGCAGCGTTGTGTTGAGAGAATCACCCGCCTGAGTTTGTCATATATTAGTTGAATAATTGAACATGCGAAAACTAGCTGCACGTTGGGTGCCACGTCTGTTAAATTCGGACCAAAAACAAGCTCGAATGAACATTTCCGATGTCCTTTTGAAGCGAATTAAGCAAAACACATCGGATTTTTTGCGTCGGTTGATAACCGTCAACGAAACGTGGATCCATCACTTCACGCCGGAAACAAAATCACAATCCAAACAGTGGACTGCGAAGAATGAGCCTACCCCAAAAAAGGCGAAGACGGTTTCTTCGGCCGGGAAGATGATGGCCACCGTGTTCTGGGATAGTCGCGGAGTTATATTCGTTGACTATCTGGAAAAAGGAAAAGAAAAAAACGGGGCTTGTTATTCATCTCTTCTTGACAAGCTGAAGGCAGAAATTTCGAAAAAAGGGCCGCATTTGCAAAAAACGAAAGATAACGCACCATCTCACAAGTCAAAGATAGCGATGGCAAAAATTCAGGAGCTGCGATTCAAACTGATTGAGCATACATCGTATTCTCCAGATTTGGCACCTAGCGACTTCTTCCTGTTTCCCAGACTGAAAACTTGGCTCGGTGGACGCCTATTTTGCAGAGCAAGACGTCAACTACTTACTACCTGGACGGGTTGAAGACATGGGAGCATCGCTGGGAGATGTGTATCATTCTACAAGGAGACTATGTTGAAATGTAGAATAGAATCGGACGGAAAAAAACACCTCTTTCCACCTCTCCTCTTCGCCAGAAACTTCAGACAATCCTCGTAGAATCTTGTCAGGCTTTAGGTAGGCGCGGTCTTTTTTCTTGAGCTGTCGTTGTAAGATACGCCATAGGTCTTCAAACTTTACTGAGGCATGAAGACGAACTGTTTTCATCCATTCTCCAACATGAAGTCGTGCAGTAGTCTCCCATCATGACTTCGAACACGCAAACACAATTATTTGGATCGTATTTTTTAGTGAACCTATATAGTATAAAAATAGTTAATGGTAATGTCGAACTACATTTGTTCAGAAAACTGCTTTTCTAGTGTGCCTTTCAAAAGTTATTGAGATGGCAACTGTCATGTCATCACGTGGCGAGATTAGCGTCTGTTCGCTACAACCACGATAATCGCGGCATATCTATCATGATATCATTGATAACGCAGTCTCGGAAACGCGGCTGATCTCGTTATTAACACTGGCTTGGATCGGCGATGACATTCAGTTGCAATGCGTGTCCTCTGCGCCCCTTGCTCTAAAGATAAACGCAGGTCATGATTGTCGCGCTCGCTCGGCACGCTCCCAAATGTTGATCAGTTACCAACCCAACTACCTACTACCAATCCATACCCTTGCAACACGACGCCAATGCGAAGGATCCTATAGACAGTTCGTACTGCTGAATGTTAACAGCCATACCTACCAAATGAGAACTGTCCTTTACTATTTCTGTTAGCAGCGCCTGCACTTGGGGTCGCGAGATAAAGAACAGTCATAGCGTCATAGTCAGAGTTAATAATAATTCATGCCTTTCCTGGTTCATATATATACAATATTTCTATCCTAATTAGTCACTTTAACTGATATTGTTTATAAGAGCTGAATGTGAGTAAGACCATAATCTATTTATTTAGTTAAGATTTGAAGTTCTTTTTGCATTTTGGCCGAGCTCCAGGATTTTACAGCTACCTATGAGGGTTTACTGCTCTTTATATATATATATATATATATATATATATATATATATACATATATATATACAGGGCGTCCCAAACTTATGGAACATGAAGGGGAAGTACCTTAAATATCGTAGATAGTGTATTATGCTGAAAGAAGACATTGTTATTTTTAAAAGTTAGTAATTCTGCATTCATAGAATCGAACCGACTTAAATGTCAAAAAAAAACATCCTACTTTTATGATGCCAATCGAAAGAATAGCTAAAAAATAATAACTCTGTCTAAGTAACATTGTATTTTAAAAGAAAGGAACAACGTAAAATTAATCATTTTTATCAAATTAAAAACATACATGAAACTGCCGTAGTCAATAAGTGGGTACCTATTTCTTGAAATTTGACTCAACCATTTTACGTTGTTCCTTTCTTTTAAAATACAATGTTACTTAAGCAGAGTTATTATTTTTTAGCTATTCTTTCGATTGGCATCATAAAAGTAGGATTTTTTTTTTTGACATTTAAGTCGGTTTGATTCCCAGACACAGCAAGTAATTTTTAGAAAATCTATGAATGCAGAATTACTAACTTTTAAAAATAACATAGTCTTCTTTCAGCAAAATACACTATCTACGATATTTAAGGTACTTCCCCTTCATGTCCCATAAGTTTGGGACGCCCTGTATATATATATATATATATATAGGAAGGTATGTACAGTCAGCGTCAAAAGTATCTGGTCATTTCAAGCGACTTTTGTACCTTCGCATTAACACATTAGACAATCTTGTTTAACATTGCTTATATTGTGACGGTAAAGCGACAAGTTACTAGTGTTTAGTTACTTTTGACGCCGACTGTACCTGCCTATATATTACAAGAGCAGTAAATTAACAAAACTAGGTAAAAAACAAAAAAAAAAAAAAAAAAAAAAACTGGTAACGTTCTAAACAAACTAGCATTATAATATTGTATGGTCACGCTTAGTCGGTAGTATTATTTACTATTAAACGAAACATTTTGATGCTCGAAAGTATTCAATGAGTCGAAAATATTAATTTAATTCTCTATAGTCAATAGGTACAGCTAGTTACCAATTCAGTATATTTGTGTATTTTTAAGGCGTTAGCATTTATCTTGCTTAAACACGTGAGTGCAAAAAATGTGGGCAATTACCTACCTACCTACGCGTAACCGAAATGATGACACGTTCATTCAATGTCATGGCCGAGACGGCGGCAGCAACTTATGGCTTCTTCTAACCAATCCTTTAGGTGCGTTTTTCATATTGCTAGTATTGTGCTACCTATTTACTTATCATTGTAGACGTTTCAAGCAAAAAAATACACATTCATAACATCACCCTTCATTCCCAGAGTGGGGTAGGCAGAGCTACAGAAATACTTACCAGTAACTCATAAAAGACTTCTTGATAATTCTGTAACCACATTTTGCACAAACAGGCTAAAAGTAATAGTCCGGTCAATAAAGGAAGTGTAGAGCAAAAAATATACTTATTAATATAGAGAAGAACGGAAACTACATACTACATTACTTTCACGTATACTACTAGCGACACCGTGAGCTGTAAAAGAAACTAATAAATGGCGGGCTTTTGAAATGGCACCCGGAATTTCAAATCTATAGGACCCAACGCATAGGCATCGCAGAAATTGGCATCGTGTTGCAAGGGTATGATTGGTAGTAGGTAGTTCGGTTGGTAACTGGTCAACATTTGGGAGCGTGCCGAGCGAGCGCGACAACACACTTCTTTGTTTACCTTTTTCTTAAAACTTTAGTTTTTTCAAAAAATATCACACTACTGCAAAAGGAAGAAATAAGTCATCGGTAAATAGGTCAGTCCCACTGAATTCGGCTTTTGGTTAAATTTCTTGCTTTTTGAAGACGGTTTTTAGTTTAATTAAACATTTCTTTATTTCATATCTTTTAGTGATCATAATAATACTGTTTTGGTCGTCCCAAATCTCAATTGATAAGAAACAAGCAACGCCACGGGAAAGTCATAGTCATGTTTAAACAATTTGAATGTGCTTCGTCATAGTCGCTCAACTATCTTAATCGAGATGTTTTTTCATCACGTAGTATTAACTAACTTATATAAACATTATAAACTTATTATATGTAAATATTTAAATTATTTACAGATTATTAAAATTGACCCGTGATATTTATTATTTATAAATCATAATTAAAGGTCAATATTTTATGATAAATGTGTTTTTATTCGAGTTTTAGGATAAAAAACCGGTCAAGAGCATTCCTGACCATGCTCAGTATAGGGTTCCGAAGCCGTTAAGTACTACAAACATAAAAAAAAAACATTTGGTGCCGTCTTGATAATTTTAGTAGATATACATATAATCGCATGTGGTATCTCAAGAACCAATGATGTCTTCTGAGTCGTGATAGTTTTCCTTTTAAATACGTTATATTCGCTTTCATTAATGATTTTTTTCAGATTTTTAGTAGGTGTTTGTAGTTTTGCCGGTGGGGGCGGCGAGACACGAGTCTAACAAAAATTGACGCTATAAAGCTTAATATTTCATAAGCGGATCCCTTAATCAAAAAATGGACGTAGCAAACCCGCAATATTTTTGAAAAACCTATTCAAGGACACCCCTCACTATGGGGTAGACGAGAAAAAAAAACATCCCCACGTTACGTGTACGAGAGGTAGGTACATAAAAAAATACTACTTTGTTGGCGTGTCTAATATGTAGGGTATATTCATGCCAAATTACAGCTTTCTAGTACTAAGAGTCTCTGAGCTAGGTTGCGGATGGACGGACGGGCGGACGGACCGACATGGCGAAATTTTAAGGGTTACTAAAACCGGTTTCCGCAAACCGGCATCAGTGTTCGCAAACTGAACAATGGCCCGTAAACTGCAAAAGTGTCTGAAAATTAGGGTGTTTTTCATTTTAATCATTTTATTCTAAATCACACGAAGTTTAGCAAAGTTCTACTACTTTTTCATAAACGTATTATATTTTGAAAGCATTTATGCCAGCCGCAAATATTTTTAACACACATCAAATAAAAAAAAAACATTTCATTTCACTCTATTCTCACTCACGTGACACAGATTGAATCACGTAAGAACAATGAATTGATTGAAACTTTATCTAATCTTTCGATATTTAAACTTGAGTAATACTACTCAACATCATAAATAACTTATCACTTTTCCGAGCTGATGAATGGCATTACTGAACCTGATCTAATATTGATGGCAGTGCCCGATAGATCACCAGCAGCTTACACAGAGCCCTACCTAAAATATAAAAAAAAATATTAAGATATCATTGAAAAGTTTAATATTTAGGTACCTAAAGTATTTTTAAAACCTTTTCGGGACCCTGGCTTTGGTCACAATAATCATCAAACACCTACGAGTATAACCGAAAATAATAGTGGAATACGATTACGAGCCTTTGTCTTTGCTCGGTTCATCTAACATGTAATCACAAGGGATTGGGTGTAACTTAGCTCAAGTGACGCTATTGTTTAAGTATAAATGTTTATAGGAAAATGAATCCACATGACCCGGTAAATTGCTGTTCGGTGCTCGGTACGTGTACTGGGCCTCTATTCTACTGGGTTAAAATATATTGCGTTTGACGTTATATCGTATTGTTTTTAACTCGACCGCCATTACTGTCTAGTAAATAAGAGTTGTCAAAACGTTGACAATACGGGAACACGTCAAAAGCTGTATCGTTTTTGACGTGTAGAATTTCTGCCCTATGATACTACTCGCTATACAAATCTTTACAAAACGGGCACGATACATTTAATGATTCATTCGCTAGAAACGCAGTACCTACCCATTTTTTTTTTTTTTTTTCAGAACAGATCTTAATTTACTAACATTGTGTTCTACTTACAGAAGCCTGTGAGGCTTATTCGTAAGCAGAGAGTCTCTAGACATTATTTTGTACCATACACATAGGCAATCTACATCACTCGCTACCTATCCTGTTCCATGTAACTAGATATGTAGTGACTTGTAAGTATCTTTTTACACTGTTTACTATTTTTTACATCGAACAGTTTAAAATATCTTTTGGTAATTGGTTTACATGTTACATTTCCCATAATTATTCTTAAAGGGTATAGCCGGGTTTTGTATGGGACATTGGCTCCAGAAGCCAAATCGATTACCGTTTTTCCAATCGATAAGCCTAGATGTAAGATGGTATTTCATAAAAAAAAACCCAAATTGCTGCAGGTTTTTGAGAAAATTAAAAAGAAACAAAAATTGGTTTTTATTTTTTTTCATCTAAACTACAGAACCGATTTTTTTGAAACTTACACACATTATGTAAATTATAAAGATGCATTATTGAAAAAAAAAATGATTTTCAAATATCTTCATAAGTAGTAAAATTGACACTTTTAAGTCTCCAATTAAAAAAAAAACTTTTCTAAGATAGGGACACCCACCAATTTTGGTTATATTATGTACAAACTAATATTCTATAACATATTTTTTTTTTCAAAAACATTCACTTGGAGCAACGGGGTAAAAATATCGTATGAATGTGAACAGACGCAACCGGGACAACTCGCCCGGTCTCGTATCTGGCGATTTACAGCTATGTTGTTAGTATTAGTATCATACGATAAATTACTGTATTAATCGCCGGCATTACCAGTAATGCCGGCGTAGTAGTTACTACGTGTTAAGAAAGGATGCGGATGGAGTATGAATAAGATTTTATTAAGCCAATGAATGCCAAAGCGCAGATTCTTAGGTAGGAAGATATGCTTTAAAAATTGTCGACGACCGCTGTCTAGGTACATATTATCTTATTAAGATGATGCGTTTGAACGGTCTACGATCTAACTCATTCGATGCCAGGCTTATTTGCAAATTACACAGATCCGTATCGAATTCTTGATTTAACATTTCTAATTGCGAAATAATAGAAACATCACTTTGCAGCCTGCGAGAGAGTATTTCAGTAAGTTACATAAGACGATTAAATTAGAATGGCGCATGGCGTCTTGAGTTGCAATCGATCGACCTAGCCGGTGCTTGAATTAAATATTACGGCCATTTCTATTTGTGGAAACATCAGTGTCATAGGGCCGTATTAATATAATAATAATAATATAATAATTTATTTATTTATTCAGACATTTTCATCCATTATGTTAGTATGTATGACATAACTTACGCACTAAAAGTTAAAATTGATAAAATAATAATTAAATATTAAATATTAAATAAAATTAAAATTAGATAAGAAATGTCATTAGCTATTAATAAAAATCAGAATATAAACTAATGTAACAACCACAACACTGAAATAAACTAAATGACACGTTTGAAAGGAGGCACTGGAGCGTGCAACGCCAGCCAGTGCCTCATGAAGGGCCCGTCCAGCCGCTCGGCAACGATCGCCAGGAGGCTGTTGCCGCTGTCCCGCACGCGGCGCGCCATTGATGCCGCCCTCTTACGCATCGTGGCATAAAAACAGTCCACGCGTGCATTAGCGAACATGCCCGAGGCGCTACAAAACCGGGGCACCCGCAACACCGTCCTTAGCGCGTTATTATATTGGACACGGAGGGCGCTGTAAGATTTTAGCCTATAATTAACCCACAGGCTGCTCGTGTAAAACGAAGTGCAGTATGCTCGAAACAAAGTTAACTTCACAACCCTCGAGCAACGAGTGAACCTGCGGGCCATCATGTTTGCTCTAACCGACAACGCCCTCCGCTCTCGCTCAATGTCACGGTCATCCTTTAGGTCATCCGACAAAATATGACCAAGGTACCTAAATTCATGTACCCGCTCCAAGGGCTCACCATTTAGAGCAACGGGAGGCACTACTGACGGACTTTTGGTCCCCGACTTAAACACCATGAGCTTACTCTTCTTACAGTTGTATTTAAGGCCATTACTATGAGCAAACTGTTCGCAAATACTCATGAGCTCACGAAGACCACCAATCGATGCGCTCAGCAGAGCCATGTCGTCTGCGTAACTAATATTATTGACGCAGACTCCGTCAACGTGACATCCGACATGACGACTGCTCAGCGCAACGATTAGTTCATTAATGTACAAGTTGAAAAGAGTAGGTGAGGTCAAACCACCCTGTCTCACCCCACATTCCAACCTGTACTCACTCATTAATAAACTGAACTGCAGTGAAATGTCCGTCTTAAGACGCTTCCGAAATGACTTTTCCTAGACTTGGCGTTTATTTTGACCCCTAACTCCCAACTCTATAAAAAGCCAAACACTTAGATGTTAAAGTTGTTTTGTTATTCAATAGTTATTATAATGGTCGACCTAGTAATGTAATAACACTCGAGTTGTCATAGGTACTAGTTATTGGTGTTTTTGCTATACACAGAATTATATTGAATTGTAATAGGTAGGTAGGTTAATTGGTTAATCTATGCTAATTTTTGAACGAATTTTCCTCTTAGAGTTGTTCAAATTCAAGGAAATCTTCGCTTAGCCTCTACCTTGATACGTGGAGGTAGGTATGACCTTATAAATTACTTTGACACTTTAGTTCTTTAAATATTTTTATAGTTTTAAGTACCTATATATATTGTTGTGATGCATTTGAGATTCCTCGGGAATGAATATACCTTTCCAGAGCTGTTTTTTCATTAATACGCCAAACGTAACTGTAAATGTTAATATCCATTCCAATCAGTTTTAATAAAACAATATCCGTCGTTACGTTTCAATGTTATTGCTTCTATAGCCAAAAGGTCAAATGATTCGTGAACTTGACTTGTCACGGCTATTAGGCCGAGATTCAATTCAATTAAACTCCGGCCTGCGTTGCCCTTATGACGCGCTAACGATTGGTTCGCTGCCCCGCGATCATTGGTTCAATTGCTCAGATCTGATCCAGTTACGGACTCAAATCAGTCAAGTCGTTTAAGAGATCCGTCTATTGATAGATATTTTACACGCGGTGCAGGTGATAACCGTGATCGAGCGGGTTCCCTAACTCACAAATTACCCGTTGTAGTTTGATTTAATTACGAACTTTATAATAGTGTCCAAAGGTTACAACAAGGTAGGCGGGCTTTGTTAGCGCGATTTGGGTCTAATGAAACATTTGAATTAACTTGTAGTATGATATACCTGTGTACCTATAGGTGCCTTACATACATAACATCACGCCTGTATTCCCAGAGTGGGGTAGGCAAGAGCTACAGAAATACCAACAAATTGCCCTAAATAGATTAAAAACCCCCCGGTATAAGTTCGAACCCTACTTTCATTGATGATAACTTTCTTTTTTATAAGTATGAGGGGCGATAAATTCTCGGTATAAGAAGGAAAACAAAAGCATACGATTGGTGTTTTATTTTCATTTTTCTATATATTCCCCCTTACAAGATATCTCAATTAGTTTTTTAACCCCTGATTAATATATTCTTAACGCTTCATCATTACAAAATCGATGTCCACGAAGATCCTTTTTAAAGTTGGGAAACAAAAAGTAGTCGCTGGGGACCAAGTCTGGACTGAATTTCTTAGGATGAGGTGTTCCTTTAAAGTGCCACTGCATCGACTCTTGTTTGCTCTCAGGGTCACAAATGATGAACCCAAATTTCATCTCCGGTAATTATTTTAGCAAACATCAGGGTTTTTACCACACAGCTCAAGGAAGTTGTAACATAAAGCAACGCGCGTATGCTTCTGAAACGGTGTCAACAGTCGTGGTACCCATCTCGCACTAACTTTGGACATGTTAAGATGATCGTAGATACTATCACGTATTGTACCAATAGAAATATTGTTACAGGGTTGAATAGCTCAGCTCAGGAGTGTCCAAAATATGATAAAAAATGTTTAGTAAAAGTCGCAGAAAAAACAATATAGGTACCTCATCTTTATTTTTTTTGGAAATGCGGTACCCTGGTATACCATTTTGTATATCATGACCACAGTTATTAGAATTTTTCAGAATCGTTTACTGTCAAAGAAAGTGATGAAATTGCTGTTGCTTTAAGACCCTTTAAACTAAATAAATAATTAGTGGAGGTATCAAGTTGAAACTACTCCGTCTACAGTCTCTTAAAACTGAAAAAACAAACTTGTAAGGTAACGTAAAAGAAAGATACGGCCGCTTATGCCGCAAGAAACTTATATTCAGACCAATTTAGACACTTTAGCTTAGATTCCCATGAGGAATCAAAATTTATATATACCTCACATAGCTAGACGTAGAATCTTGAAAATTGGCAAGGAAGGTTTTACAGCACAAGTAAAGGAAAAAAATCCGAAAGTCGGCACTTGTTAAACTAATCGCGACGTTTGTCAATGTTTGGAGACAAAAGTTTTTCAACGCAAAAGTCAAGTTTGTCCCTTGTGAGCGAGCCAGACACGCACTTGACCGGCTTTTTTAAATATGAGTTTTTGTTTTTCTCTTGAACCAACTTTTTTTGCTTTTATTTAAGGTTTCGTCAATAAAGATTATTATTCTATAGTTTATACATGTATCATCTTGTTATTTTTTATTTAGAAAGCATGCCCAACGGCATCGATTCTACTACGAGGCTTGAGTGCCGAGCCGACCAACCTGAAAAGTGTCCTCCAGGAGAAGATCCCGAAGGAACAGGAGAGGGTCCGCGAGTTCCGCAAAAAACATGGCAACACTAAAGTCGGCGAGGTCACCGTCGATATGGTCAGTAACACTCCTTTAAAATACTACTAAACTCGTTCGTAGAAGGTGCCAAGACACACCGCATTTGAATTTGCCAATTTGCTAGCCTACACGCACGAGGTACAATTACTTTTGAGACATTTATTTGTTTGATTGAAAAATATACAGGTACTTAGTATAAAGTATCAAGTGACACGTTAGGTTATAGCGGGCTGGTCTCCGCTACTTGACGACTTATTTAATGCGCCTATTTTGCGTGTCAGATGACACGTTATTTAAATATAAAATTTAATTTAGTATTTTAAATATTTGTTTACTTTGAAACATATTAATATATTATGTTTGTTATAATCTGATAAGTAAAAAAGTATTTGGTTAATTATATTTGTAATATCATTCTTGTATGTTAAAAATAACTTAAAACTCCATTAAAATATCAGCAGGCAAGAAACACCATTAATAAAACAACTAGAAACGAATGCCTACACACGCGCGTATGGTGAAGTTTAAAAACAAGATTTTTTTTACTGAAATGTAAGTCTGTTATCGCATTTAGTTGAGAAACTCGTCAACTGTTGGAACAAGGTCTCATGAGTAAATTCTACAAAAGGCTTAGCTTCGCAACTCGCAAGTGTGCAAGTACGATTTTATTGTAGTTTTGTTAAATTTATGGTGTTTGCAATAGTTTTTGTTTTCTTTTATGTAAAATTACCAAGGTCTATTTGCCACAGTTAGCGGTAATTTGTTGTAGTAATATTACGGTAGATACACAGTTCCCCAAAGAAAATGTTGAGCACTTCAGTGCCTTGTCATCAACTTAAAATAATATTGAATTACAAGTATGATTTAGTCAATGTCATCACTCATCACTGCATCACGAGGTTGTAACTTTTTATTGACCGACTTTATGTATGTATATCGCGCGCGTATTTTTTTTACCTTTGTAGCTAATTCTAAAGCCTTCGCTATCGTTTATAGTTTTGAATTGTATTTATTTCGTAGATGTACAGCGGCATGCGCGGTATCAAGGGCCTGGTCTGGGAGACCTCAGTCCTGGACGCTGATGAGGGCATCCGATTCCGCGGCCTGTCCATCCCTGAATGCCAAAAGGCCCTGCCCAAGGCTAAAGGAGGCGACGAGCCTCTGCCTGAGGGCCTCTTCTGGCTTCTTATCACAGGAGATGTCCCCACCGACGCGCAAGTCAAAGCTCTATCCAAAGAGTGGGCACAGAGGTAAGTTCAGGCATTCATGAATTAGCAATTTCATCCTTTTGAATCAGTCCACATATCAATAATAATTATAGGAGCGTTTGAAGTCCTTTAAGGATAATTAAGGTAGTTTGCTGTTTTCATATATTAATTTAATATTTCATGTACAGGATTTTTATTTTTTATTTTTTGTTAAAGCTTTGGTTCATTAACTACATTAAAATCGATGTTGTTATATCATAACGTGGACAAACTTTGCACGTAAAGGCCGGCGTGATACCGTTTGCCAAACGGTGTGATCAACAAATCTCAGATCATACGTCCTCTGGGAATACACAACGAGACGTGCCAACGAATTATCGCTTCACGGCGGGACGGTGCCCGCCCGATGGCGAACGCGTGATAATGCCATTGATAACCTTAAAATAACATGTCTTAGATGACTCTCAATACTTATCTTAGCTGTATTTATTTTAGACTCTCAAAGGCCTACTACGACACACGAGAACTTAAATATTACCTACTCATACATTATATCAGTAGGTACAGTAATTTGCGATGCTTGTGAAATTCCTTACGCTAATTTAAGATTTTCGTTATGTTGTAAGCGCACAGTGTGATAAGACACTAAAGCAGGTAATTTTGAACTTTGTATGCAAAGTTGTCCTTTTACGAGTATAAAGCGGTCATTTGCTAGTGTTCGAACAAAAAATATGTCTTGGCAAGTGCAATCACTTGATTCTTATGATCGTCCGACTCCGGACTGATAAATATCTTACGAAAAAAATCTGATATATATTTATATATATATATATTTAAGTTTGTATGTTAACCAATTGCTGTACTAAATCAAGTACATTACACAAATATTAAATCCCCATGATATATTATCAAAATGCACCTTAATTATGAAAAGTTCTGATTGAATTCCAAAAATACAGTGTTATTTTTAAATGTTTGATAAGATTTTGTGTTTTGTATCGATTCGCAGCATCGTGCTCTAAATTGTTACGAACGTCGATAAAGACAGATAGGATATTATTTTAAAATAACGATGAACTGTAATTTTTCATTGCAGAGCTGAGCTCCCCTCCCATGTCGTTACGATGCTGAACAACATGCCGAACAAGTTGCACCCCATGTCGCAGTTCTCCGCGGCCGTCACCGCACTTAACAGCGAGTCTACCTTCGTGAAGGCCTACAACGAGGGCGTACACAAGTCCAAATACTGGGAGGTAAGATTTTCCTTTAATGATGTATCTATTCTGAAAAACGTTAATATTCATCATCATAGCCTGGTAAAGCGTTCACCGCTGTATCCGGCTTAAGTCAAATCATAATGATACGAAAGTGAAAGGGCAAACCACATAATATTCATTATGTCTGTGGGGAAAACAACGTGGCATTTTAAAACCTGATGAACTTCTTTGTGTGAAGCTAAAAGGCTTTTCTTTAATGTGGTTATTAAGTGGTTATTAAACAAAATATACCACCGAGCCAAAGTTGATTGATTTTATCTCAGTGGTATAAATCGGTATAGCAGCACTAATTACAACGAAATGTGCTCATGAATCTAGATCAGGGCTAATTTATCAGGCTTTTATAGCATGGTAGCTTTTTTATGCGCTCAAGTCTCGTAGCTTCAACTGACCGCCTCCCCCACAGTATGTATACGAAGACTCGATGAACCTGATCGCCAAGCTGCCCGTGATTGCCGCCACCATCTACCGTAACACTTACCGCGACGGCAAGGGCATCGGCGCCATCGACGACAACAAGGATTGGTCGGCCAACTACTGCACCATGCTCGGCTTCGAAGATCCTCAGTTCACGGAGCTTATGCGTCTCTACCTTACCATTCACAGGTGAATATTGAACTCAATAAGGTTGATGAAGATTTGGGATTGTTTTTAATTGTTTTATCATTACCATTGCTGGCTATAATTGCAATATCTTTTTTTCATACAACCCTGTACCGTAATTTAGTCGTACAAACGACGCAAAAGCTTGTAAAGATAAAAATATATATAAATAGAACGTGTGGTAGTTATTGTGTGCGGCTAGAAACGGTCATAGCACGAATCTTCTCTCTCGAGGCCTACTCTGGCCCTTGTATGAATAACATTAAAGAAGCCAAGCCAGGGGTCGGCTCATGTTCACTCCCTAAAAATATTTTTCAAGGCCTGTATCTTCAACCTTTTGCGAGGTTGGCATCAGGGTTAGTTAAAAGAAATACCTTCAATTTCCGCTTAGAAATTAGATGAATGGGATGATTTTTACTTGTATTTTTGTAAACATGTTCGCTTATTTAAATGTAACCCCTGCTAATATACGCATTCTTTGTAAATATAGCGAACCATTGCTGAATTCAGGTCTACCGTGAATTATGATTTTTGCGTGTTGTTTTGTTTTTAGTGACCCCATCCTATAACTCCGCTGAAGTTTCTCATGCATAAATCATCGATATACTGACTATTAATTATGAATGGACTTTGCTCCTTTACACAGTTATTAACGAATGTTCATGTCATGGTTATTTACAATAATCTATATATACACCTATAAAAAATCCATACGCTATAGATACTTAAGTGAGCATGTTAGTGTGATAATATTTATTGGACAGTCGCCTGCTTTTCGGGGTTTGTTCACACACACATGTCAAGTAGTTTAACAGTAAAATGCTAAATTTATCACTTATCTAATTTGGTTTCTGCCTGCTAGATAGATGGTTACAACTTGCTTTTTTGTAGAAAACAATAGACATTTATTCATACAGGTATTGAAAGGTCAAACGCTTTATAATGTTCTTAAATATTTAGTCTTAACACCCATAGCTTTGTTTCGGCTAACTTATTTCCACCAAGAGAACATATAGGAAAATGGGAAACTAATTTGACTCGTATGTTTTTCGCATTTAGCCAAACCTAATATCTGCATTTTCTGAAAAGAGCGGCATTAATTGTAATAACAACGAGTTGTAGTACTACAAACCAATAGGAGTTAAAATTGAAATAAAGAAAGGAAGTTATTGAGAAAATGCCCGCCTCATTTAAAAGTGAAAATTGCATAAACATCTTAACAAAAGGCCTTTTAAATTACAAGTAGGTTCGGTAGAGTGGCGCATTGTTTCGTCGAGTGTATCAGGTAACCGTAGCGTTAACACTTGGCAGCGCGAAATTATGAGGTTTTTTCCACGTCACGAGTGTGTCCTTCGCTCTAATACGACTCGCTCGTACTAACGATGTCATGTTATGCTGTTTGCTATGTATTGTAATATTGGTTATCTTATCTGGATAGTACAGTGTCTAACCTGCTTCAAAATTATGGCCGCAATGCGATGTGTTTTATCTATTTTAACTGTGTTTTGGACATCGACGTTATATGAATAATGTTTGTTGTAATTGCGCGCCACATTAACTCACTTTTTTTTTAACCTGTCTGATATGTTTGTATGAAAGTAATGCGTGTTACTGCTATATGTTTTTGTGGTAGTGATAGGCGCGTTTCGGCTGACATGATGATGACGTGATGAAATAATTATGTGTTAGTGATTGATAATGACGTTAAAATAGCCTTTGGCATTACTCATATTAATTAGGTGTTTTCGTGCCGACACGCGTTTGGTATTATAATTTATAAACAAACTCGTCTCGGTGTAGGTTATTTTGACAAGCTTTTGCTCGCGACTTCGTCCGCGCGAAAAATGTTTACCACTATTCCCTTGCGGTTTTTAGATTTTCTGAGATACACTTAACCGTTCTACACTATATACTATATATATACAGTGGTGGTCACATAATTACAGACACTGGAAGCATATTAAAATAATTAAGATTTTTCTGTATATTTTTTATCAGCCCGCTATTGTAACTTGCTACACAATTAATAAAATATTTGTGTTGTTATTGTGTAATGTTAAAGCGAAACATTAACAACAAAACTTGTCTTTTATTTGGTAAAACTTAATTGTAAGCAGTGTAAATCAAAGATAAGATTAGTAAGATCTGGCCATATAATTAAAGACACTCCATTTGCTTACAAGAAATAAATAAAAAAGAGTTATTATTGAAATTATCTTATTACATACGATTTCTAACATGTTTTTAGATACATTCCGATACGTATTAATATTTGGTCGCATGTCCTTTTGCAGCAATAACAGCACGACATCTCTTGGCCATGGAAGCGATCAATTTTGTACAAGCTTGAACCGGAATTTGCTCCCATGCTTCTGTAAAAGCTGTGTAAAGTTGATCGACGTTTGATGTACGCTTTGTCGCGACTGTCTTCTTCACCTGGTACCACAAGTTTTCGATCGGATTTAAATCCGGACTGTACGGGGGCCAATCCAAAACTGTCACAAACTGGTTCCTTAAGAAGTCTTTTACTACTTTTGCAGTGTGTTTTGGGTCATTATCTTGTTGAAACGTCCAAATGACCGGTAAATTTTGCTCGGCATAGGGTAGCATGGTTTCTTCTAAAATATTTTTATCCATATTGCCTTCTATCTTCCTGACTGGTCCGACACCGAGTCCTGAAAAACAGCCCCACACTTTGATATTTCCGCCTCCATGTTTCACTACTTTCTTGGTGTACTTTGGATCCATTTCTTTGTTCGGGGGGCGTCTAACATATTGTTTTCCGTCAGAATTAATCATATTAATTTTTGTTTCATCCGAAAACAGTACATTTTTCCACTCTCGTTCAGTCCAGTGTTCATATTTTTTAGCAAAGGCTAACCTTGCCTTAACATTTTGCTTTTTCAAAAGTGGCACCTTCCGAGACACTCCCGTGCAAGTTTGCCTCACATAGTCTTTGACTAATTGTTGTAGCAGATACACCCGTCGACCCTCCAGAGCCAAATAACTCGGAACGTATCAGTTCTGATCCTTTGAACGGTTCTTTTTTTGCTAACAACACCATCCTAGAGTCTTCCCGTGGAGTAGTTTTCCTAGGTCTCGGTTTTCTGGGTACGTTTTCAGTCGTGTTGAACTTCTTGAAATGTTTTATAGCATTCATAACCATGTCCTTAGAACAGTTCAAATGGTTTGAGATTTTTCTGTATGACCAACCTTTGTTATGAAAGTTCAAAATAATCTTTCTCGTGGAAGAATCGCAACTTTTGTTTTTTCCCATATTGATTCGTTTAAAACGTATTAATTTTAATGAAAAAAGTTAAATTTTATGAGTTATGTTGACGTTTCATGCAAATACGCGGCAAAACAAAGAAAGACAGAATGTAGCCTTTTTTTCTTTTCTTAAATTCAGAACACAGCGTTCACTGTCTTTAATTAGCTGGCCAGCTAGAAGTACGTTAAAAAAGTTTGTGTTACATTCCGATAATGAGCAGTGTCTAAACTACTAAGCAACACAACCTTTTTTGTCTCTCATTTTAAGAATACAACGTCATATGTATGATTTAGTAACAAATACATTATATTTAATACCTACTTTGGCAATTTGTAGTACCATAATCAAGTTTATTGTGATCAATTAGGGGGTGTCTCTAATTATGTGTCCACCACTGTATATATATATATAGTTACCAAATTACACGGATGCTCGATCAATTATGGCGCTAAACCTGTAAGTTTTTTTGTGGCGGGGTTAGAGTTGTTGATCGGGCTTAGTCGAGGATTAAGTAAATTCATGAGAGGTCGCCTCCTGTGATATCTATTGTAAGTGTATTTAATTGTGGTGTGTAGCGATCACGAGGGTGGCAACGTGTCGGCTCACACGAGTCACCTGGTGGGCTCCGCGCTCAGCGACCCTTACCTGTCCTTCGCCGCCGGCCTCAACGGTCTCGCCGGACCCCTGCACGGCCTCGCCAACCAAGAGGTAACTATTAACTTGTAAAACTACTATAGTGGTGGTAGGAGGTCTTAGGAATATAGTCTATGGGTCTCAGATTCCACTTACAATCAGGTGACCTGAGTGCTCGTGTGCCTTCTCCTTAACACAAAAATAAGTCTCGGCCTCTGTATTTCCGAACCACCGGTGCGACTTTGGGGCCGTCGTTCGAGCAATCACTCACCATCAGTCGATCTCCCTTGCTCGTCTGCTTGCTTTTTGCACTTAACCAGCAAACTTTATAGAACTAAGGAGATGATAGTGCGATGATTAGAAGCAAGCGAAAGCGAATACAAAAAATTTGTACTTAATAAGTTTTATTAAAAGTGCTGCAACAGTCCTAAAGCCCGATATGATAAACGAGTAAAGTATGTTCACACGGAACGCGGACCATCAGATGGATAGGATACATAATTTCTGTGGATGTATTCCAGACTTGAGGCCATGTGATAAAGTCAGAAATGTTCCGCGATCTCATTAACCATAACGCCTATGTATCTGTTTTTTTGGATAAGTATATTAAACTTGATCATATTTCCCTGAAACTGTTAAACATGAAAACACGATTAGAAACAAAATAGTACTTATAAGTTCTTAACCCGTGGAGCGCCATGGCATAATTATATGTGTATTACAATATCAATCTTTATTCGAATCACTCTGATTTCCAAATTCAAATATCGTTACGAACACATGGTGTTCATAGGGCAAAGAAGCTTGTACAGGAGTTCGGTAATTTATTAAGTTACATTTTTGAAACTCGTTATCAAGACCTTCATAAGTTAAAAATAGTTTTTAAAACAAGACCCACAGGGTGAAAGTTTGTATGTGACTTTGGTTTTTTGGACCAGATTCTTAAATCTATCTCTCTCTATTCTCTTGACTTTCACTTTTAAATATGTGCAAGCTTATTGTAATATTTGACCCTTAAAGGTGACATAGTGGGAGGGTTTAACTTTGTGTGAGAGCTATGTATGTTTTGATAATTAAAGGGTGAAACTTGGGATCTTAGACTACTGAATATAAAGTGAAATGATATAAAAATGGGTATGCAGACAATAATAAAGAAAATATCCACTTTGGTGTTTTTTGAAAATCTACTCCTAAGTCGGTCAATTGTCAGGAAGATGTCTATTAAATAAAACGTAATGTGGCAAAAGAAAAGCAGTGAATATATTTTGAATGGCTAATCTTATTGTTTTAAAAGGTCGAGCCATACAATGAAAGATGTCCATGAAGACCGCTTACTTAAAAAACATGTTCTGAACTTTTTTTGGAGGAATAAACTCTTTGAAGGAGATATCAACTATATCTGTACTTTTAATGCAAGTTCTGACTTCGCATATGAGTGACGCGGCGCGCTTATAGGTAGTATATAATAAAGTATAGTGTTTCCAATCCACGAGGTCGGAGATTATTTTATGAATGCATATATACTTTCTTAAATGATCCGTGTTTTTATCATCAACACGGCAGCATTCACCTTACAATGAGCGGTCTCTTCAAGTCTACTAATGATGCGATCTCGTTCGTTGCTCGATTGCATCAGCAGGTCCTTCATTGTATGAGGTGTTTATGTGTCTGTATAATGTTTATCTTTAGAGAAAGGATAGGATGCACTTGTTACACTATATTATAATTTGACATCCTACTATTTTATCCCATTTAATACTCTACTGTCATATCAATAGTATAATTGATGTTTGGATGTTTATTTTAAATACCGCATGAGCGTTTAAAAAAACAATTTGTGCTGGAAAATGTAAATTTGGTATAAATATTCTCGATCATGAGATTACGCTTTAAGAGTAATTTGAACCCTCATTTGGAAGAGGGATTCGAACATTGAACCTGTGCCGAACTATTTGATTAATTGTAACCTAAGCTTTGTTTATCACAAACGCTTTTCTCTATGAATATTCTGATTTGGATATCTGAATTCTAAGAACAACTTGTTTTTGTCAAGGTACTTATCTGGTTAGAGAGACTTCGGAAGCAGGTCGGTGACAACTTCACAGAAGAACAGCTAAAGGAGTTCATCTGGAAGACCCTTAAATCTGGTCAAGTGGTCCCCGGGTACGGACACGCTGTCCTCAGGAAGACTGACCCCAGGTAGTTAAAATGTTCATGGTTTGGTTAAGCGGGCACATACATATATAGGTCACGATAGACGCCGCGGCTTCCGTTGGCATTTATCAGCCGTACTAACTTTGTATGTTTAGAGTATAGTTGTTAATTCGAAAAAATTGGGATTAAAAATATTGAAAACCTTTTTATCACGAGAGGCATCACAGCTTGTCAGATATTTAACGGGCTGATTCTCATTAACTGCTGTACTGAGAGACATTTAAAAGAAAAAAATGACATTAACTTTGTCCTTTTTCAAACTAGTACATATCACAAAACGTCACTAAACCTTGATTTTATAATTCCGTAGAATTCTGACAGCCGTCACATTCTGACGTTTCACGGGTAACAAACCTTTTTTATTGTTGATGTAAAATGTGCACTGTGAAGGTATTGATTGCATAAATTATGATACTAGAAAATCATTATCTATGCAAAATTATATTGTTATCTAAATAAATAAAAACCTTTACGAGTCACAGTATAAGAGCCTAGTTTAGGAGTAGGCTGAGATATTTGTTATTTATTTCTTAATTACAGGAAATAAATCAAACGTGACTGTAAACTCTTTATTTTTAACAAATACAAAACGAGTATGATTAAATATAATCTAACTCCAAAGGTTTCAAACGCATGACCATAATCAGAATGATACCCACAACAATTCACTTTTTCCCTTGAAATTAATAAAACAAAATGTAATGTATTAAGGAACTACAACGTTATTTCCGCTGATTGTACCTGTAACTTTTGACTTTGATTTTTTGTAGTTTGTAATATAATGACAGGGTGTTCAAAACTTTTTAAGGTGTAGTAGATTCACAAAACCTGTCACGAATGGATAATGGGTGAACAAAACTGTGTAAAAATAAATACAGGATTCAATTAGTGCTATGTTTAAAATGACGGCACTCACACAAATGGAATTAAATTTCGTCCATTATATTCGTGGCATCCTCAACTCCCTTAAAGTTCCAGTCCTGCAACAACGTGCTGTCAACGTATTATTATTGGTTCGAATTGTTAACGGGCATTAACGTTGTTAAAGGTACACGTGCCAGCGCGAGTTCGCCCTGAAGCACTTCCCCAACGACCCGCTGTTCAAGCTGGTCGCGGCCGTGTACAAGGTGGTCCCGCCGATCCTCACTGAGCTGGGCAAGGTCAAGAACCCCTGGCCCAACGTGGACTCCCACTCCGGCGTCCTCTTACAGGTAACATACCACAAAATTCCATACACAATGTGACCTTTTTCGAGGATTTTTACCAGTTTGTTATGTGAAGAAAGCAGTTTATGTAGAATTAGCCACTCCATGAGTGAATACCACGCAAATATAACCCCTCAGCGCATTTTCGGCCTACTATTTGATTTAGTCAAACTAAACTATACATACTTGTATAGATACTAAAAACTCATCACAAAATCAAGATTTAATAGAAAATATGTATCTTCACTGCTTATATATTTGCTCATACTAGGCAAATTACGTGCTTTCAATGTCTAAAATATGTTTAGTTATCAGACTCGATAACAAACAGTAAATTACTACAATCACAGGATCACATTATCACGCATAATAACGTAAGTACCTACAAGTGAAAAACTTAAGGAAAGGACATGTTGTATGAAGTTGTGTACAAAAGTAAAATGGAGCTTACGTCGAATTTCAAATATAGAATGTTGAACGGTAGATACTGATGAGTTACAACTACGTACAACGTAATTTACTTAAGTTTTTCACCTATAGGCTATAATATAATTCTAACCCAGCATTTTTATCAGCACCACCCGCAACACTCGCTTCGGATTGATAGAGAAATAACCACAGAAAATAAATAGATTTGATACTCAAACCGAATATAAAACAATATGTTTGTATTATGTTTTTTGAAACGCTTATTTTAAAGTTATATCAAAAGATGACCCATCGTTAAAATTTTATAGAAGTCGTACTCGTACTTGTCGTACTGGTCGCATATTTTGCGTTTGTCTATATTTCATAAGTTTCATAACGGTAGAAAATCGTCCAAAAATTAATAATAATGAGCATTATAATTATGTTGGGCAAAAGGTGGAGAGCCGCGCGGTGGGTGCTCGGAGGCTCCAGCACCCACGAAACCTCTCAAAACTTCTAGTTTACTTGAAACTTCTGAGTGTACACTCGCTTACATGATGTCCCACGACTTTGCCAAATGGAGAGAATTTTACTGAAAGAGGACATCATTTTAATTTTAATGACACTACAAACTGCATTTTTTTTAAATAAAAAAAAATGCAGACAGACGTCTAAACCGGGAATCGAACCGGTTTAATGTGAAGATTTAGACAGGAACTAGTACGAGAGTGTGCAGCACGGCTAGCACATGACACGGCGTGCATGAGCACAGCGAGGTATACACCCGTCACTGTCTAATTAGAACGGTCAGAAAAAGACAGGTATCTATCTCGCGGGCTTCATAACTCGCGCGCCGTCATGTGCTAGCCGTGCTGGAGTTACAAACTGAACTTAGAAATATTATTTTAACATTCATAATAGAATTTAATTGACACAGGAAATGGTCTTGGATTAAAAAACGATTATTTCATCTCAACAGATCTCATAGAGAGGTGAGAAATTTCACTTTGTTCCGATAGGGTTGACAGCATCAATGATTTTTTAAATCCTAAAAAATAATTATTATAACTTATCTTATATATATTTTTTGTCGGTAAAATTGCATCTAGTTTCATGTTTGTTTATGCACCTTATCCAGAGACACACTGAATATATCTATAATCCGAACGTTATCTTATTAGGTCATTAGACTCATTAGTAACCGGGCTAACGGTCATGTGACTAAATGTGTCAGGTAAATTAGTAATTAGTAATTCCAGTAGGTATTCGAGCCAACGAAACCGACGACGCGAACTCAATAAAACGGAAAAAATCAAAATTATATTAAAGAAGAAATGGATTAAATTTTCCATGAGTCGCCTCCTTCATTATCTACTGTCCAAAAGTGGTCAAAATTGGTCAAAAGTGGAGAAAATTATACTGGAGGATGTCGAGTGAAGGTTAGGTCTATAGCACAAAAAAACAATATTTCTATTGGAACAATACATGATATTATCCACGATCATCTAAACATGTCCAAACTTAGTGCGAGATGGGTATGTACCACGAATGTTGACACCGTTTCAGAAGCATAAGCGCGTTGCTTGTTGTTCCGACTTCATTGAGCTGTGTGAAAACCGTAATGGTTTGCTCCAATAAATTGTTACCGGAGATGAAACTTGGGTTCATCATTATGACCTTGAGAGCAAACGAGTCGATGCAGGGGCACGTCAAAGGAACACCTCATCCCAAGAAATCAAAGTCGTCCCTTCAGGTGGCAAGGTCATGGCGACAATGTTCTGGGATTGTGAAGGAATATTATTAATAGATTCTGGGATTTTTTACGGGAGAGCACTACGCTAACATTTTACGCCAATTACGGGAAGCATTTAAAGAGAAGAGGAGGGGAAAATTGACCGGGACCGAAAAAAGGGGTGCTGCCTCTCCATGACAACGCCCCTGTGCCTGTGCTCATGTTGTCAAGGCTGCTGTCCTTGAATCTGGGTTCGAAACTATTAAAGCTTGAACACGCCAAAACGTGGGCACATAAAATAACAAATGAAAAACAATGTAAACTATAATTCATGGATTTTTTTATTGCATTTATCTACAATGTTATTGTACATTTTGCCAATATATACTTTTTTTAATTGAGCTTCGAATATGCCATATTGCGTACTTTGCGTCGAACCCGGCTCATTAAGGTTTGCACAGCACTATCAGGGTATTTTTTGCAAGCCCAAGTCCATATTTTTTGCAACTCAGCTACCGATTTAACTTGTCCGCCTTTCTTTTTTAAAATGCCTTTCATGATGGACCAGTATTCTTCGATCGGCCGTAGTTCAGGACAATTCGGAGGGTTGCACTGTTTAGGTACCACAGCTACACCATTCTGCTCATACCATTCAGTCACTGCTTTAGAATAGTGGCAGCTCGCAAGATCAGGTCAAAACAATGGCTGTGAACTGTGACTGCGTAAAAAGGGTAATAGACGCTTTTGCAGGCATTCTTTTTTGTAGATATCACCGTTTACAGTGACCGTAGTGATGAATGACCGACTTCGTTTACCGCAACTACAAATAGCTTGCCATAACAGGAACTTTTTTGGAAACTGCGATCTTTTTTTAATTTTGCAAACTTCAGGGGCATCTTTACGATTCTAAGAAGTGTAAAATTCTTGCCCCGGTATCTGCTGGAAGTCTGCTTTTATGTACGTTTTATCATCTAATAAAATGCACTTAAATTTTGTTAAAAAATCATCGTACAATTTTCGTGCCCTTCGTTTTGCAGATAAATTCTGTTTAGCATCGCGATTAGGTGCAGCTTGAGCCTTGAACGATTTTAATCCAGCTCTTGCCTTGACTTTCTGTACATAAGACTGCGACATTTGTACCTTTTTTGCGACATCACGTGATGATAACTTTGGATTCGCTGTAAAAAGCTGCAAGACACTTCTTTTTTTTTGTCCTTTACTTCCGTTCTACTGTCAAACGTTCTCGGAACTTTTTTAAACCGAACATACGGTGGATTGTGGACATTTTAATAGTCGTGATAGTGCTCTATAGCTTAAATGCGGTTTTTCTGTATGTTTGAGCAAAATCAATTCACGCTGCTGATGTTCAGAGCTCGCCATCGTGAAAACAATGAATGAACTGGTATGCTGTCATAATATTTTTTGTTTATCATACCATGGAGTTTTTAGTTATATTACTAAATAGTTTGTATATTTTGTAAATAAAAAAATATAAATACAAATGTGTGCCCACGTTTTGGCGTGTTCAAGCTTTACTCACCCACCGTACAGTCCAGACTTGGCCCCCAGCGACTACTTTTTGTTTCCTAATCTTAAAATCTTCGATGCACATCGATTTTCTAATGATGAAGCGTTGAAGGTAGTGGTGGTAGCATTTTGACACCAAACACAAAAATATTTATATGAGGGGTTAAAAAAACTAATTGACAACTGTATAAATATAGGGGGAATATAATTATAGAAAAATAACAATAAAACTCTAATCGTATGCTTTTGTTTTCCTTCTCATACCGAGACTTTATTGAGCGCCCCTCGTGTGTTCCCCGATTACTCAAAGATAGCTGGAGAGATTTGAAAAATATATATTTTCGTCTTGGTAGGTAGGTATCTTTTCTAGTTGGTCCCATTTTTAGCACTTCATCTGATTATTTATTTATTTGTTAGTGATATCAACAGCACATTGCAATTCATAAAAAAAAACAATTTAAGTTTGCATTGTCACATGTATGTCAAAATTAAAAATATCCTTAACATGATTGTCAAAACGATAGCTACTATAGCGACTATGACGAAGGACATTGAAATTGTTTAAACTATGACTATGACTTTCCCGCGCATTGCAATTCATAAAAAAAAAACAATTTAAGTTTGCATTGTCACATGTATGTCAAAATTAAAAATATCCTTAACATGATTGTCAAAACGATAGCTACTATAGCGACTATGACGAAGGACATTGAAATTGTTTAAACTATGACTATGACTTTCCCGCGCATTGCTTGTTTATTATTAATTGAGATGTCGGACTACATAACAGTATTATTTTGATCATTAAAAGGTATAAAATAATATAAATAAATAAAAAAACTAAAACCGTCTTCAAAAAGCAAGAAATAACTCGTTTTGAAATGGTAGGTTAAAGGTTAGTCCAACTGATTTCGACTTTTGGTACCTACCATTTTAAAATGAGTTATTTTTTGCCTTTTTTAGGACGGTCTATTGTTTTGTAAGACATATATTTAGAATCTATTCCGATCTCCATGCTGTGTGGTATTTTTTAATGAGATAATTCCACGTTCGAGGTATTTTAACACATTTAGTCATTAACAATATACAACATAATCATTATCACTTCTTTCTTTAATATAAGGTGATAATGAAGACAGATCGTAAGGGTTTAATTTTCATCAGTTTTAGTACTTTGACTGGCAAGTTGTTAGGTATGTACAGTCGACTACAAAGAGATGTATCCACCTTATTGCATTGTAATAACTAATAAGGTCCAAAAGTGAATACATACAGGGCCGAGATTCTACATGGTAAAAACGATATCGCTTATGAAGCGTTTCCGTATTGTCAACGTTTTGATAACTCTTATGTCATTTACAATAATGGCGACTGTGACATAAACGATTCTTAAACGTGTCAAACACGATATCGTTTTAACGCACCTGAATAGAGGCACATGAGTAAAGAAACGGAACAGAGACTAAGCTTCATACAACCGCGCTGCGATAGGTACACTACTACAAGCGCGATGCGCGTGTGTGCGTGTGACCAAACTCCTCGTCACGTACACGCAGAAACTGGTTAATACTTAGTTCAGTTTGTTCACAAGCGCAGGGCGCGCACCGCGTCGTATTCGATTTCAATGTATTTGTTGTGCACGTGAAAATATGGTGGTTGGTACTGTGTGTATGAACAATACAAGGAAAAATAATGACATCTCATATTTTGGTTATCCTAAGGACTCTGTTAGGTAACTAAAATCTTTATTATCTACATAAGTACTTACTTACTTCTAATTTTGCTTACCAAAATGATAAACTTCAGAATAAAAACATTGAATTCACCAGTACTTAAATAGAACGCGGTGTTCTCACTAAAGAGTGATCTGATCTCGTTCAGAAAACCTTTGGGTAGTGGAATTACACCCACCTATTATTTTTATGCATGCAAATACGTAGGCTCATGTTTTTTCTAACCGACTTAAAAAAAGGAGATGCTATGTTTGCATGTTTGTCCGCGTTTGCATTTTAACATGCAGTTTTCAGAAAAGTACATTCTGGAGAAGGTTTTGGTATAAGTACAACAAATGGTAGTAACTCATGCAGTTGCTCTGGAAAAGCATTATTTAGTAACGTTGAACTAATGATATAAAACCATAGAAGGCTAATGAAAATACTCAATAATAATAATAATTAGGTATATTGCAATCACTAAAGAGCAAAAAATAAATTTTTCTTAATTGCGCACCGAGGGTTCCGTACAAACACTTATCCCATCTTAGCTGGCCGAATTAAGTTAAGTTTGCAACTGATATGTATGGCGCCGCATACAAATGAGGTGCAAAGTTAACGCAACCGGGTTTTCCAAATATGATTTTCGAAAAGGACTATATTTTTTATGAATTAATTACAAATGTATAGTTACAAATTAAAAGATATAATAAATTATTAAAAAACAAAAGTTATAAAAACAAAATCTTTAGCGTAAGTAATTTGTAATCAATAGATAAATAAAAAACTGATCGATATCATTTTATTTATTTTTGTCCACCAGTGCCAACCCTACCACATTAGGTATAGATTTTGCGCGCTCTTTAGAAGCTTAGTCTCTGTTCCGTTTCTTTACTCATGTGATAGAGGCCCAGTTAGCTGTAAAACTGAGTCAATATTAGCACCTTAATATATTATAGTGAATAAGTTGATGATAATTAAAGGTATTTTTAAATGTTGAATACAGGCAAGTACTCCTTGAAATTTGCTACAAAACCCCCTACCAAATGATTTACCTGTCATTTATAGTTATAAGTAATTTTAACGTAAAAAGTGTTAATTTTAACTGTTTTTATTTGTCTAATGTTTTAATTCATTCTATGGCAACCCCAAATAAGGACCCTAATAAAATTAAAGGAATATAATTATATTGAAATCAGACATATTTTTGGTGGTAGTTATTGGCGACATTAGTTCTGTGCACGGTTGACTTTTGCACCGAGACAAATTAGCCATACAAACAGGTTGTTAGTTCACTATGGGAGCGGATTAAAAATCTGCAATAACTAGAAAACTACGTCCCTGATTCAAGCAATTAATACCTCAATTCAAAGAGTATGGAATTCCCTATTTCAAATATTTTTTTATGTGGGGTTGAAATCCAACTTAATTACTAATATTAAAACATACATTTAAATGTTACATTTGTTTGGTTCAAAATGACTAAACAACTATAAATGAGAAGTAAATCAATTGTTTAGCAGATTTTGTAGCGAACTTCAAGGAGTACTATTCTGTATTAAGCATTTGAAAATATCTTTGATTGTCATCGACTTAAAAAAATCTACTAAGGCGCTAATATGGGCGCAGTTTTTTCAGCTTTTTACCTAACTGTATCTTTGTAGTAGACTGTACATAATATAGAACTTGCAAACAGTTCTTTGATATAATATATTATTATTATGGATTTTCGAATAGAGTTTGTGAAAACCCATTACATGCATATGGTGTAACATCGGCCGAGGATAAAAAAATGCTGGTCGATAGAGGACACCAAGACCTGCCCATATGTTCAGGGATTTTCTACTGTTTGAAAGTTGACGAATGTGAGATGAGCTTGTGTTGTTGCAGTATTACGGGCTGAAGGAGATGAACTACTACACGGTAATGTTCGGAGTGTCGCGCGCGCTGGGCGTGCTCGCGCAGCTGGTGTGGTCGCGCGCGCTCGGCCTGCCCATCGAGCGGCCGAAGTCGCTCAGCACCGACCTGCTCATCAAACAGTACGGCAAGTAACGCACCCACCCGCCACCCCCACATTGAACAACAGTTCGATTCACACCAAATACAATAGTCTTACACGATGTATCGCGACAGATCAATTAGAATTTTATTAATTTATTAATCATCTAGTAGTAAGCGTAAGTGATGCATTTTTTATAGCTGTACATTTTCTTTTTAAATTATTGTTAAAGTATAAAAAAGGAGCAAATGTGCTACGTCCCGTGTACTTATTTCTGTGATGATATTATTGTTTAACTTTATACCTACATATTTGTTTGTAAATTATTATTGTGTTCTATTTGTGAACAAAAATCATGTTTGTAATTATATATTATAAATAAGTATCTAATTGACTAGTGGTGTGATTCAGCTGCTAACCTCACGTAGCTGTCGTAATAATTCTCTAAAAATACTTAGTTGTAGAAGTCGAGTGTTATTTATAAAGCGGTTTGCTGTGCATACTGTTCCACGTAAAATACAATTTGTTAACATAATTACCATCATCAATAATGTATTAATTGCGATTAAACAACTTTGTAGTTAACTCAGTATTCTTTTCTCTCCATAATAGAGATATATTTATATAGCAATATTGTATGTTATAATGGTCGTAGTACGCACCACCGTGACCGTGTGGCTTAGACATCAAGGTAGCAATGGGGACAGGTTAACATAGAAAAATACGTCATACTTCGCTATACTTTCCTATGTTGCACTTAATCATCATTTACTTCGAGTTTAGTACCTTCAAAGTAAAACATAAGTATTTCACTGTTATTTGAGTTACCATATGTATAAAATTGTTTATATGTATACCTATTGTTATTCATACTCCATCAGGACCGTGGCACGCTAAGTATTTAGTTGCGTCAAGCGTACTTCGACACCGAATAATCTGTACCAGCGGCTTGCCGCGGCCTTGATGACTGTTTCGCCAAATTGTAATAAAATATTTCTTGATCTTGAGCTTGGTCCACCAAATGTTTATTCTTTGTATTGACATTTTCGTCCGACAAAGAGGGCTTGTATACTAGGATTTCGTAGTAAATTCAATGCTACATAGTTCATAGTAAACTCATTGTTATTTATTCAAGTAATTTCATGTAGTTTCGAAGGCCTTACGCCTGGTTGAATTTGGCAAGTGGTGTAGCTGGAATACCAAGACGCGATTCAATAATTTGACAATACTAAAAATAAATTGGTACGGTGTA
Organism: Acleris holmiana; assembly: GCA_949316455.1. NCBI lineage: Eukaryota > Metazoa > Arthropoda > Insecta > Lepidoptera > Tortricidae > Acleris > Acleris holmiana. Next base: position 73,206,402 of record OX438762.1, on the reverse strand, counting down.
GTATGCATTTGTTTCATTTGTTTACCCCAAGTGAAGTTTATCCAAAAAGTAAGTATGAATTTTATATAATCCGCTTTGGTCGTTAAGACCAACATTTATTGACAACTAGCGGCCCGCCAGCGGCTTCGCCCCGCCCACCTTAGTAGAATGTAAATAAGTTGATGATAGTTAAAGGTATTTTTAAATATTTAATACGACAAGTACTCCTTGAAATTTGCTACAAATACTCCTACCAAATGATTTACCTGTCATTTACAGTTTGTCATTACTCAATTTTATCGTAAAAGCTGTTGAATTTAACTTTTTTTATTTGTCTAATATTTTAATTCTCTCTGTGGCAACCCAAAATAAGGTCCCTGATAAAATTAAAGAAATTAAGCCTTTTTAAAATAAGTAGAAAATTATTAAAATCGGACATACTTTTGGTGGCAGTTATTGGCAACATTAGTTCGGTGCACGCGGGTTCACTTTTGCACCGAGACAAATTAGCCATACAAACTGGTTGTTAGTTCACTATGGTAGGGGATTAAAATTCTGCAATAACTAGAAAACTACGTGCCTGATTCAAGCAGTTAATACCTCATTTTAAAAATAATGGAATTCTCTATTTTAGATAGTTTTCTTATTTGGGGTTGTCATAGAGAAAATTAAATTACTAGTATAAAACATACATTGATTTTTTAGTTTTTGGTTCAAAATCTTAAAAAAAAATATAAATGACAAATAAATTACTTATACAGCAGTTTTGTAGCTTACTTCAAGGATAACTATTCTGTACTAGAAGCATTTGAAAATAGCTTTGATTGTCATCGACTTATTAACATTCTACTAAGGGGCTTATTGACTCAGTTTTTCAACTAACTGTAAATACTGCAATTCGTTTTTGACTAGAACTGCTCCACTGTGTTTATTTACTGATGGCTCCTCAGTTAGGATTAGGTTTGGATCTAACTAAAAACCAACGTTGTGACGTGGATTCAAATCAGAGAGCGGAAACACCACCTTTTTAGGTCATGACCTCGATCTCTTGTCTTTTAAATATCTTGAATATTACACACGCTGCTATACACGGTCTATACAAAGCAAGCAAGGCTTTTAAAAATGTCTGATAATTAATACAAAGGTAAAATTAAACTTTCTTTTGAATATGTTGTTCTTAAAACATCATAGCGTCCCAAAAACAGGGTTAGGTACTTGGCTGAACTTTATATTATGTTAAAACTCTGTACTAAATACCCTACATAATACGTAAACTAATTATTAAATAGGTACGAGTATAAAAATATTTGTAAAAAAAATATTATTAATTTAAAAAACCCCTGACTATAAAACAGTCTTTAAAAAACCTCTAAAAAGTAAGACGTTTGGATCAAAATATTAATACCTACTTATAATTAAGCTTATATGGCCGCATTCAAATCGGTTCACCCATTTAAGAGCTACGGTGCCACAGATAGACACACACACACACTTACACATCAAACTTATAACACCCGTTTTTGCGTCGGGGGTTAAAAAGCATTTTTATACTGCCAATAGGCTCCGAGTAAAATGGCTGTGACATACAGACGGACATGACGAAATTATAAGGGTTCCGTTTTTGCCATTCGGCTCCGGAACCCTAAAAAAATACTGTTGGAGGATCGAAGAATTAAGATGTGTCAATTAGCTGAGGCCTTGGACATTAGCAAGGTGCGGGTTGGAGAAATCCTTCATACACATTTACACATGAGTAACTTGAGGTTAGCGCGCGTTGGATACCGAAAATGCTGACGGCGTTTGACAAAGAGCGGCGTGTCGAAACTTCTCAGGCGTTTTTAGAGTTGTGCGGGGAGATAATGTTGAAAAAATTTGCTCCAGGATAGTAACCGTTCATGAAACATGGGTCAGAGAGTATGATCCTGAATGTAAGTCGGAGTCCATGCAGTGAATTGAGAAGGGTGAAAGGCCGCCGAAGAAGTTTAAAGTGCAAAGATTGGCCTCTAAGCTAATGGCTACGGTGTTTTGGGACGCGGATGGAATTCTTTTAATTGATTATTTAGCAAAAGGCTCTGCAATAAATGCAACTTACTATGATGAGCTATTGAGACAAGTGCGTCAGGCCATACTTGAAAATAGAAGGGGGCAAAATCAATAAAGGCGTTTTATTTTTGCAAGACAAGAAAGGCCAGAGCAAAGGATATTTTTTTAACGGCATAAAAGCATTATATATTAAATGTCAGAAATGCATCGAATTAGAGGGGGATTACATTAAAAATAAAAATAAGTTGCATATTATAAAAAAAAAAAAATCCACCTTTTGCTTAGAACTTTTCAGCCGCCGTAGTCGTACACTGCTAACCTCAATATGCGAAACAGCTGTCTTTATTAAACGCGCCGCCTATATCGTTTAGTAGTGCAATAAACATCAGATTCAAGAAAATGATCTGCGTAAATGACGCTGGATTTATTTGGTTTGTAAAATACTTCGGATCTTTCTTGCTACCTACTAACTTGCGCCAATTCTCTCTCATAATCTCGTGTACAGAAAAGCTAAAAAAACAGCCAATTACAATCGGCTTTAGTTTTTTGCCATTTGGCTATGGAACCCTACAAAGAGCTACAATTGAAAGGTAATGAAAAGACCTAGGAATCCGTAGGGCAAATTTTGTTGATAGGTAGGGACATCCTATATCGACATATTAAATTATCGATGTTCGTTCTATATACTAGTGAACCGCCCCCAACATTGTGTGTTTTCTGCTCTATTTTTCAACATAGCATATTTTAAATAATCGCTAGGTTATAATAATATAAAGGTAGGGTGTAATATCTGTTGCACTACAAAATCGTTAATAATTATCTCAACTTCTTTAGATAATTAAATAGAAGTAAATTACCTACTTAGACCTCTTAGACAGTGTCATTTGTAAACACGTTATATTACATAAGTGTTTTATATTTATGAGTGAAAATAAATAATGCCTCTTAAAAAAATAGAAGAAGTGCCTTAAAAAACAACCTGAAATAATTAAACGTGGGTCCAAGCTATACTGTCAATCCACCTTTCATCGCAAAAAATATTCTCTTGTTAGGCATATAAAAACCGAAAGACAGTGGTATTCAAGAAGAAAAATATTAATTTTACAAAGACTTTACAGTAAATGGGACATTCACGAAGACAATCATTGGGACGAGTAAAATTATAAAATTGTCTTTAAAAACGAAGAAGAGTATTGAGTTATTATGTAATAATTATTTTTTCACTTTTAAAAACATGTTTTGACAAGCAAACCCTTGAGTGATCACTAGTATATATAACGAACATCGATAATTTAATTTGTCGATATAGGATGTCCCTACCTGTCAACAAAGTTTGCCCCACGGATTCCTAGGTCTTTTCATTACCTTTCAGTTGTTTTATTTCTAACGCGCGTGAGAGAAAGACATGGGAATACTTGACAATAGTTGTCAATAATTTATGATATTTATTTGACATGACATGACATTTGATATGAAATTTATAAATTATTATTGATAAATTAGTTTAGTTAAATATTCGATAGCTACCACATGTAAAAATTATGCACCAACCAAAAAAACTTGATTGTATTCGGTCTTTACTTTATTTTATTTATCACAGCAACTTACAAACGCTAATGGGTTAATCCTTTTCCGGGCCTTGCTAAAGTTACAAGCAAGAATTCTATAACTTAATCCGAAATATTATATTTCCGATCATTTCAGTGTGCCCCTCGTATATCACTCGAGGGTAAGTACAGATTACTAAACTCGTGTGGTTAAACGCACACTCGAATAGAAATCCGTGCCTTACTCACCTTGGTGAATAAACTACTATTATTGTCGATTTTTATTACTCCGTCATTATATTTCACCCTTCTCATACTTCCAAATAAAAAAAAAAGCTACCGCGCTAGAAAATGTGGTGATTGTTTTTTTGCGACTTTGTGACTCTCCACCTTACGTCACACTCAAATCGTCAGAATATTGACATGCACACTTTTCAGCATGTAATTACCCCCCACATCTATGACGCGCTCGAGTATTTCTTTTTCTTACTTTCAGCACGACTATCACATGACGGCGCGCGAGTTATGTCGCCCGCGAGATAGACTAGGTACCTGTCTTTCTCTGACCGTTCTAATTAGACAATAATGGGTAGTCTATCTCTCGCGCCGTCATGTGCTAGCCGTCCAGATGGGCAACCCTGGACGCGCGGCCCTTTAAAGAGGGCTTATATTTAGTGGAGGTACTCTGCAAGTAAATCCCGAAATCATCCCTTGGACTGAAATTAATTATCTTAAATTGAATGAGAATCATACATACATATATAACATCACGCCTTCATTTCCTGAATGGGGTAGGCAGAGCTACAGAAATACCAATAACTCCAACAGATTTGTTGGTAATTCTGTATCCACATTTTACACAATAAGGGCCGGTCTTATAACAGCCCGTTAGTATATTTTCGGGTCTTTTTGACGTAAATTATACTTACCGGTCACTTTTTGCGTCTTATAACGATCCGTTAGTCATATTTCAGTAAAATTTTACTCCCGGCACGGCACAGCTCCCAGCACAGCTTTTGTAAGACTACGAAAACGGCGTATTAGGCCCAGAGTGCAATGTTGGCATCTGATGACGTATTCTGAGCATTTCTTAGTATATTTTGACCAATGCTCAATGGGCGCTTCGCACGATAGAATTAATAATTTACAAAAATGCCTTAGAGCTTTTCTCGACATCTATTGTTATTAATATGCGTTATTGTTTAAACAGAACCGGAAAAAAGAAAGCATTTCGAATTGACATGCAGCGGACTATAAATGAATATACAAGAAACGGAGTTTTTAAAGGTGATTCAATAAAAGATTGTGTATTGTACTTTATTTATATCCTTTATTATAAGATTCTTAATAATATCTGAATACTTATTTATTTCGTCGTGACAGCGGAACTGCCTGACCGACAAATTAAATAACATTTCAAATAGTACGTATGTTAAATCTAGTAAAATTATATGGTTACACATTCAACTGAAACAAGGTGCAAACCTGTAAACATATTTTTTTACTACACTACGTATGTTCTTATTCTGTCATCAGACAGTATAAGAACATTAGTCTATGAAATCTCTAAGCTGACAACAATCACTGGTTCCCAGAGTTGATTACATTATTAAAAATAACTTTACTTAATTATACAGCCTGTCCATCAAGTAAAGCCAGTGAGCTATATCACCATCTTCACAATGGCAATCACGTGACAATTCAATATACACTACCGTCAGAGAGTTTAGGACCATTTTTATTTTCATAAATAGTTTAAAAAACATTAAATTAAATTTGTAACCAGTATAAAACAACGTAAACTTATAGATTTTGTGTTCTAATCGTTAGCGCATAGTCTTTTCAGTACATTTGTATTTAATTGTGAATTACACTTAAAATTATGTTTTTAATTTGATTTTTGTTATGTAATTTTTTTTAAGAACTTTAAAATTGAAAACCTAACGAATGCTCAGTTCTTAACATGTCATCCTCGTTCATATAAATAGACCCAGAGGCGCTGGTATAATAAATCACATTATTAGAAAAAATCTAGATTGAGTCAGTTTTCTAGGGCACCAGGAGAAAATCTTCGAAATAGTGGGTAGTAGTAAGTTAAGCTTCGGACATCTGTGGCACAACGTATTGCTATCATCACATCACACTTAAAGAGAAAGGCAAGACAGAGAGAAAAACAGCCTGTATAGCCGATAAACTGAATATTTTTCAAACAGCTGTTCATATCACTGGAATAGGGAAACTGGGAGTTTAGTGGATCGTGCACGCTCAGGAAGACTAAAGTGACAAGCAAGGTCGAGGATCGATGAATAGTGACGATGAGCAAACGGAAATCGACGCTTAACTGCTCCAGAAATCTGAAGGATTGGACTTTTTCAAATTGGTCAATGGACAGGATCAAAGTTCATAAAAATGTTGTTTATTTGCATATTTTGTGTTTGGTCTTAAACTTTCTGGCATTGCAAAGTTAAAACGTTGATACACTGGGCTTCATATAAGCTGCGCAATGTACTCTGAAATGTCACTTATCACATTTCATTTTTAGGATGGTGAGATAGGGACTAAAGTTAAAATAATTTTCATGACACGTATCGTTGAAGGTGCGGTGCTTGTATTAGCGATAGCCAGACAGAACTTTTAGTTGCACGAATAAAAAAATCTTACGGAAATCCCACCAATACACATACACACACCACCAAATTGATCGATAAATTGTGTTTATTTATGTTCTGTGCTTCTCTAGAGTAATAATCCATGTAAAGTTGTGTGGATATAACTCTCATCACTCATTTCTAAAATACCAGTATTTTAAAGAACCTGATTACGAGTGTTACCAGATTGTAAAAATACCTCATTCAAGATACTTACTGGGTGAATAATATAAAGGATACCGCAATATTAATAGTTTAGGATTCCAGTATACTGAGAATCTTGTATTTTGGGAATGAGTGATCGGTATTAAGAGGATTGTGAATCTTAAAAATTTCATACATAATGCGATAAAGTTCTCTCCCTTTAACACGTTGGCAGCCCACCATTGCTCCCACGCTCCATCAAAAAATTGCGGTCTTACCAGTGATGCTCACGGCATCGCTCCATTACTGAGGTGCCATGAGGATCACTGGTGATGCGTTTAAATAACACACTACATATAACTCCGTCTCAAATAAAATTAGACAAAACAATCCTCATTTTTTTTAAAGAACTATAGCTTCCTATACATATATTATAAAAACTAGATCTACAAGAAAAACATTTTATACAACGAAAATCTAGTTTTTATAATAACTACAACATAATATTCAGCAAAAGGCCGGAGCTGTTTTTGTATGTTTTTTTTTACAGCTATGCTATTTAAGCATCTCCTCACAATAATCCTCTTAAATGTCCAGAGTCATTCAATTCTTATCTATGAAGGCAGTTCTGAGCTTGCAGCGTCAAAAACAACTAATTATTGAACACATTCCATACACGGGGCGGATTAAACCAGCTTGCATGTAAGTAAATACTCCAAATTATTTCAAGTAATTAGGAAAACGGAAAAACGTTGATAGCTTAGCACTGTAATGCACCCCTAATATGTCTATTTCTACTTGGAAATAACTAGGAAAATACAAGATTTTCATACAAGTCGAAGGGCAACATCGTTCCCTGCGCGACAAACTATGACTAATAAATATTGTACTTTAAGAAATGGAATTATGCAATTATCTTTATTTGCACCCGTGAAGGCCGCTTCGTAAACAAAAGTTATCTATACTATAATTAAATAAGTATTATTTTTGATATGATTGTTTTGTTTCCGTAACTACTGAACTGATTATTTTCCTGGTCTTATTTCTGACTGACAAGGCAAAATGAGAACGGAACGTCAAGAGCTTTTTAAAAATCAAAACGGACTTCTTGCGAGACATGGAAGAAATTCGGTACTTGCAATAACGGCCGTTTCTAGCATCCAGTCAATCTCCTGATAAGGCTTTTTATTTTTCCGTCTTACTTGTTTAATGTATTAAATAGTTACATTATAATCCTCCTCCTCCGGCAACCTTGTAAAAATCATTCCTTAACCGTAGTACCATCAGATTGTATCATCAATGGTACTAGGGCAAATAATATTTGCCGTGGTTCCATTTTGTCAATGGGACTGCGGCTAATATTATTTTTTGTTACCCGTGGTACTGGGTGAAGAAAATTTGTTCGCAGTCGGTCAATATAGCAAAAAGTTCACTCAAATGACGTGTAGGGGATTCGCATATAGTCCACTTCGCAACCAAACGCACCGCAACGTTCCCGATAGAACCACGATAAACCGGTTTAGGTTCATTTCGTCCCTATTCCCATTTTGACAACATCCCAGCTCGCCCAAAATCCCATTTTGTCCAGTGTCGCATCTTACGGCCCAATTTGCACCTCTGAATACGTGGTCCGACTAATTGGATCACGGGAACTTTTTTTCCTGTTGGTTCGTCTAATCGAATGAATCGCTTGTATTGGTGGTCAAGGCAATGGTCCTAGTAAACATTTGTTTTGCCGTATTACCATCAAAGGTACCACGGTAAAAAATAACACCATAGTACCATCAATTGTACCACGGCAAAAAAAAATCACCATAGTACCAGCAATGGTACTATCTCATGGTACTACGGTTAAGGAATGGTAAAAATATAGGTACTTGACTATTACTGGCGCTACTCGTACCTATATATTTAACTGTAAATAGAATATTAGAAACGGCCGTGAAAGTTGATTCTCCTAAATACACTGATCCAGTCACTGTAGTATAACTAAATAAAATCACGATTACGTGTAAATGCCTTTACACGTAGTCGTGGTTGTAAAAGAGAGGAATATCAAGACTATGATAGACGTCCTATAAAAATAAGATCTGCCGGTTTAATAAAACACTGAAATAACCCCAATCTTAGCGCACACCAACTGGTTTGTCGCACCGTCGTCAGCGCACCACATTAACAGTATATTAAAAAAAAACCCTACATAACTTTTATCTACAGCAGTAATTAAGCTAATTCACCTAAACTTTACTAACAAGTCAATAGGTCGCATGTTTAATCTAACAAAGAATTAACTCAAAAACAAATTCAGATTTAAATAAAACTCTACTAACAGAAGTCAGGTTTGAAATTCCAATGTATTTCTATTTCACGATATTTCTTTGTTTGATTAAACGTGCGAGGTATTGAACAAATCTAATAGTAGCTGTACAATCTAATTGTACGATTTACAATTTAATTTGGTATTCATTTGGAATGATTATTACATTTGGAGCAGTAAATAGAGCACTTACATTACAAGATAAGACAAGAAGAGGAAGTTTTTAAAAGCAATAGAGTAAAAGCTTGCTTGTACTTTCATAAATTTATAATCATACCTATCTGTTTAAGGTATGGATTAAATATTATGGTTAGGGAAATAACTACCTTTATTGTATTCTGAACCTTATACTAAAGATATCAGAGTTTGGCACACATTAATTTTATCCGGCCAAAACGCACCGTGTTCCTAGCTACTAGACTTTGATAACAGTGATAAACTTAGCCTAGAAAAGAAGACATCATCCTAGAAGTAAACCCAACCGACAGGGTCAGCCGTTGGCATTAACAATCTACCAACAAAGAAATAAAGTTCAATTACCTTTGCTCTTAAATGCCACTTTAAATTTTGAAACCAATTAAAAAAAACTTTATACTCTTCAAAATAAAGTTAAAGTTAAATTGCCTTGATTATGTACCAGGAGGTACAACATAGGGATGTTGGGCTAGCAATCTGTCACTATACCCTGGTAAACTTCTTAGCCTTCTCGTACAAAATGTGGTTACAGAATTATCAACAAGTCTTTTTAGAGTTGTTGGTATTTCTGTAGCTCTGCCTACCCTACTCTGGGAATGAAAGCGTGATGATACGAGGGCAGAGTGAGAAGTCTAGTAAAATCATATTAAAGGTATTTTTTCCACAAATTCATTAATGTCAATTTGTAATGCAGCCTTTTTGGGGGTAAATCGTATATTTTCAGCCAGTAAGCACGGCTAGGTTTTTTTACAGCTACGAAAAAGAAACAATCACTTTTACGAAGAAGCCAAGAAGTTTACTAATGTAACAGTTTGCAAACCTAATAGGCAGGTTGCTTAACAGTAAGCCCTTATTCGCCTATTAAGACATCTATCGGAAGACTTGGAGTGGCACTATTCTAACACGGCAAACACCTAGTAAGTGTTTAAAATTACAAAATACGGTTGTCACAGGGATTCTCCTACGTTGCCTAAATTATAGTGAATTATCAGACGAAATTCTGTTTATCTTAATTTTTTCGTTTAAATGCTATAAGTCAATAGCAATAAGTTGATGAGCAAACTAAAAAATCAACCGAGATAATAATATATGTACGTTTGATTATCTATTTTTAGGTAAGTACTATTAATTTGACGGCGGCATTTTTTATATCTCTACAGCTTGCATTTAACTGGCTGTACTTTAATAATTTCGCCGTCGTCTATCAGTCAGTCATTTTTGATTATAGTAATATCAGGCTTTACTTCTGTTGCGGTTTGTATGTGTTGGTCACCCGTTGGCATAAATGCATTTTTCAAATTTCTTGGACGATCTACATTGTAATCCGGTTCTATAGTAAATCCATCTTCAGCGCCAAAGTCATCAAACGTCTCGGTGCCAAATGATTCTGCGGGAAATATTACTGATGTTGATGCTGGGAGCCTTACCATTGATGAATCAGGGAGATGCTGCATAGATATTGGATTTAACGCTATTTTCTCGCTGCATACTCGCCACTCGTCCATCATAATAAGGTGTTTGCTTAAATCCCAACCTAAAATGTAATAAAAATATAGGGACATCCACGCGGCAGTTGGAATACACAAAAAAAAAACATATCAATATTTTTATAAAATTTTAGAACAAAATTCAGAACTACGTATGGCACCAGCCTTTTATGAAATTATATCAAAAGTAAGCAGGCCAGTAATTAACTGTTGCTGTATTAACGGTACTTTCCATTCCCCTTCTAATTGTGGCCTGATAACTGTTAAGTAAACAGGCTGCTATAAGTGTACCCGACCTGTCGCTACGCACAACAAGTTACCAGACAACGCGCTAGTCAGGTCCATTTTGTACGGAAATCGGAGTGGTTGGCGTTGAATGTGTTAAAAGTTGCTTTGCCTTTACTAACCGACTTCAAAAAAAGGAGGAGGTGCTCAATTCATCGGTTTTTTTTTATTTCGACTCGTAACATCTCGATGACCGAGCAGTAACTACCGTACCTGTTCTCTCCAGTCCAGCTCTTGTTCTTCCCCACTCAGTGTTGACTAATTTGTCGACATATCTCATGAGGTCAATGGAGGGTTCATATGCAAATTCGTTAATGGCTACCTCGCCATCGCGGGGTTGGCGGCTCCACTCTGCGGCCTGCAGAGTGAGGCATATTTGTGCGAAAGGCCTGGGCTGCTCATTCTTCTTCAGATCTGGCTGCAACATGTAGGTAGTTGGGTGAATTACCTTTTTCACGCACACGACTTTTGTCTCCCGAGTTACGGTATGATCGATCAACTTTCACATTAATTTATACTAAACTTAAGGTGCACATTTTTTTCAACGATTTGAAATAGTTTATAAAAGGAATCCTAAGGTATTAACAGTGTGCTATTACTAACTAAGACCGTATGGGGAATTCCGAAACCAAAGGAGATACAGGTAAACTGTCTTAGGTAACATTAGTTCTTTTTTGGTTAAAACATGGTTGGCATGACAACAATGGTAAAAACGCTTAAAAAAGCTTCTCGGGGAAGCCTTACACTTTATTTGTATGCTGTCGTAGTCGTTATCACCTTTTACTATTTTCGCAAAGACACGGGGCGCCACTGTTGCGCGTGACCTCGAGCCGCGACGAGTCAAAATCCCAAAAATGTTATAAAAACATTGCACTTTGCAGTAATAATTTTTCATTACGCGTTCTCTTACGTCAAAACGTTAGGTGATGTTATGAAATTGTGTTAAATTGTAAAATAGAAATTTAGAATAAAATACAATAGAATAGAATAAAACAACGCTTGCAAAAATAATGTGTAATATAACTTGTTTAGAGTAGATATTGTCGTTGTGTTCTGTGTATGTGTAGTTTTGTTGGGATTCTGTATTGCGGTGGAGGCGACGGAGGTTTGTTGTTTACTTAAATGTAGGTACAAAATGGTCGCATAAGCACAGAATAGATAATAGTACAAGTTCAGAAGGCACACTCCTTTGATCTTTACAAAAGCCGCTTTTTTCTTAGCATAAACATTATGATTTATGGTCCTCTGACCAATTTATTATTGAACATTATTTCATTATGTATCTCTAAAATAATAAATATCAGGGGACAATATCACACAAATTGACCTAATCACAAGCTAAGCTCTAGGCTTGTACTACGAGTACTAGACAACGATGAACATAGTTATATAGAGAAATACATACTTAAATACATAGAAAACATCCAAGACTTGGGAACAAATACTCGCGCCCATCACACAAATATTTGCCCTTACCGGGATTTGACCCAGGATCGCTGGCTTCGGAGGCAGGATCACTCCCAACTAGGCCAACGTGTCGTCTGAATATAATCTTACAATTTGAACCAATTGAATAGACCAAGACCGCCAGGCCACATTTTATTGGCTTTACTGCAACCCACAGTAATGCAAAATCTTGTTGTCCGAAATACACTTCGCATAACCGTTTTCGCACAATTACTTTCAGCCGAATGATACTATCGCATAATTATATATTTACCACAATTATTATGTCGCATAATATTCATTTGGCACAAATTTGAATAGCATACTACTACTATCGTCGACTTTTATACCGCTGAATTTTCTGTAGCACAATATGTATTCCGCCGAATTTTATATCGCAGAATTCGGTTTTATTTCGGCAAATATCGTATTACCTACGGGAGACAGAATTTCTTTATTTGTAGCGAATGAACAAGACGAATCGGGGCAGAACCGTCTCGGATAGGTTAGGTTAGAAGCTCAGCTCCCGCCTTGGCCTTCGAGGTTATTTTTTTTTATCTGCCCTGAAAAACTTCCTTCTAAATCTAAATCTAAATCTAAAGTAAAATTGTATATGAGCCAATATGGGACCCGGATGAAGTACCTAGTAAAATATTATTCTGCTTTATAACTTTATGCCAACTACATAGTATGCCATACAACATTCGGCGAAACAATTATTCTACCATAAGACTATTATTCTAATCAACGTATTATTCTGCCAAAGAAAATTGTGCGAAATGATAGTGTGCCAAGAAATTTAGGCAAAAAGCAATTGTGTGAAATGATGATTGTGCCAATGGTTGCTATGCGAAACGAAAATGTGCGAATAAATTTTGTGCAAGACATTAGTAACCCACAAAATTGACATTGAATGACATAACGGTGATCTAGTACATCATATTTTTTTATTGACGTCGATTTATAAATGTGTCCTCGCACTATTGAGACGTCAAAACATACTTGTAATTGCTCCCGTCAAGCCGGGCTTTGCTAATAACGTCAGGGGCATTTTTTATTCCCTTACAAGGGTATGCCCTTCAGGATTCTAGGTCCAGGGACTGTGGACCGGAGTACAAAGTACTTGGTTTTAATTTCAACTCGATACCTCTACGGACGGACGCACAACATAGTGATCCTATAAGGGTTCCTTTTTTGCTTTTGAGGTTCGGAACCCTAAAACACACTATTTTCAAGCTCCAGTGAATTATTCATTTAAACTACTTACATCTGTATAATTCTTAAATAAATGTTAATAAACGTCATTACTCATTACGGTGGTTCCCGTTTATTACTCTTTTCTGACTGTAATGTGATTACTATTAGATTGAAAATCCAGCTATATAAACCAAGAAATACCGAATCCCAAACGTTAAGTAATTGTACTGTAATACATTAATATTAGTGCTAGACCGATTGCGGCTAAATATTGTCAAATTTGACAGCAGTAAAACAATGCCATATAATATAAGTATTCCTTCATACCCAAAAAATAAGTTTAGGATTGTTTTTATGCTATCAACCTGTGCTGTCAACATTATCAAAGTATATCAAAGGTGTTATATACTCTTAACAGCACGCGATGGACGATTTTTATCCAAGGCTGGTTTAATCTGTATTGCGCAAAAGGTTAGGCTAACTCCCAAAAGATTCATCCGAGTAGAATGATGTTAAATTACAAAAAAATATCAGAAATAATGTTTTAATTTGCTAGCGATGTTTAGTTGAAATGTCCGTTCGTGTCAAAATGATCTAACGCCATGCCATTTCAAATTTCTAAGTATCATAGTTTAGACTAAAAAAACCTCCCGTGTCAGACTTACGGACGGTCACGCCAATGACCTTATAAGGATTCCTCTTCGAACTTTTACAGAATCCCAATAAGAGTAATAAAATATCATTGTAACCCTATTCTCCGAGTATGTTATGGACATATTACTGGTAGCTTCATTAAGAGGCCGTAGGTACACGCAATTTTGCGATATTATTATTTGCTTCTTTTTGTGATTTTACAGTTAAAATACTGCTTTTCTATTAGTTTTAATGCACGTCATGAAATAGCATTTCAGTTATGATCGAATAAATGAGATACGAATGAATGAGCTACTTTTTTATTTTTGTCGAGTATTAAAATGCAAGGTTTAGGTTAGGTTAGGTTGGGTTGGTAAAGGTGTCCCTCCCGAAAACAGACGCTATTGTCTTCGGGGGGAGGCGATGGCGTCCCCTTAATGGGACGACCATCCCTGTAGCGGGGGAGGCGGTCCAGGTGAAGGCCAATATAAAGTACCTTGGCCTCATCCTGGACCGGAGGTGGGATTTTGGGGAGCATTTCCGCCAACTTGCTCCCCGGGTGGTAGGCGCCGCGTTGGCCCTAGGCCGCTTGTTACCGAACGTGGGAGGACCTCAAGCGCCGTGCCGACGCCTGTTTGCAGGAGTTGTGCGGAGCATGGCGCTGTATGTGCAGGTGATGACCGGGCATGGATGCTTCGGTCATTACCTGCACAAGATTAGGAGAGAGCCAAGTCCGGTTTGCCATGGGTGCGGCGATCCAGACGACACGGCCCAGCACACCCTTGAGGTGTGCTCGAAGTGGGATCTGGAGCGCCGCACTCTGGTTACGGACACGGGGCTCTCCGATCTTTCGCTGCATAGCGTGGTGTCGGCCATGCTGAGCAGTGAGAGATCGTGGTTGGCGGTCGTCTCCTTCTGCGAGAGCATCATATCGCAGAAGGAGGCGGCGGAGCGGGAGCGCGAGGAAGCAGTGGATGCGCATCCGCTCCGGCGTAGACGTATGGGGCGAAGGCGGAGGCAGTTCGCTGCCCACCTGGACCCCTAGTAGGACCGTGGGGATAGGGTCCCACACTATGGTCCTACACGTCTAGGGAAAGGGTTCAATGTGTTAACTTAACCCTCCCTCCTTTGGCGCGAGTGCGCGTGTGCGCGCGGCTGGGGGGCACCCAGTGGTAGCATAGCAATCAGCCCACGGTGCTCCCGCTACCAGCCCCTTGGAGGTTAACACCGGAGAGGTTTTAGACGGTATGCTTCCACCTCAGCTCTCACAGGAGACGGAGGTGGTCGAGAGTCCGTCATACCCCCCCCCCCCCATTTGGCTGCCCCTGGCCGGGGGGGACGATGCGTAATGACATTTCCTCTCCGTTAAAAAAAAAAAAAAAAAAAGGTTGGGTTGGTAAGTAGCTCATACAGTCGCTGAAAATCGAAATTATCTTTCGTGTTGCGCATTAAAAATTGTAGAAGTAAAGTATTCTTAGTAATTGTAGTAGTAGTCAACTGTAAATCACGCCTGTAAAATTACGTAAATCAGCGAAATCGGCAAAATTTCGCAAACGGCCTCTTAAGTGTGAGATGAGTTATAATATAAAGTATCGGAGTACCAGCGCGTCGTTGATCGCGCATGTGAGCAGGGCGAGCAGCACGGCGTGGAAGTAGGCGCGCAGCGCGTCGTCGGCGCCGGCGCCCTCGCGCACCAGCACGAGCAGGCGGCGCCGCGCCACGTCCGGCACCACCAGGTACTTGCGCTCCTCGTAAACCTCTTTAATCTCGCTCAGATAAGCAGCCTTACGCAACGCACTTGAAACATTTTGCAAAGACTCTCCCAATGTTATTCGAAATCCGGTCATCTTCAAATCTGTAATATTTTATATTACTTAATATTTTTATACTCTTACAAGTTTATTCATTAACGCAACTATGCTTTAACCTTCAGTACCATCTTCTTAATAGCCATCGACTTTCACCTGCTATATTACAGCCTTACACGCATCTAAGGATATACGTATCGTCATTTAAAAAAAATAGTTAAAGGCAATCAATAATTACGATCGCATCCTTTGTATAACGAAAGTTAGTCGTACAAACTATATGGGTGTACTCTCGTTACACTAATTGTAAGAAATCAATTAAGTTTTGTTTTAAATAAAGCCCGTAACTACGTACATTTTTTTTAAAACGTCTCTATTAGAATGCCGATAGCTATACTTGGGAGGCACTTTCTATGGAAATTTAGTACTAAGTGGCTCGATACCTCTGGTATTTTGAGTAGGTGTTTGAGGCACCGTGGAAACTCTGATATTTAGATACAAAGAGGCAGACCTGACTGAGGGTAATTTATAAAACCAAGTATTTTTTTTTAAATAGTGTTTTTTTTTTCGCGACAAAAAATCCTTGAGGCATTTTAAAACATTAAAATAAGTTAAATTGAATATCTTAAGTAAAGAATTAAAAGACCCAGATCTTTTAGTCGGGCCTAAAGTTGAGCCAGGCGATTGATTATAGGTGAAAAACTTAAGTAAAGGACCTGTTGTATGTAGTTGTATACAAAAATAAAATGAAAATTACGACAAATTTAAAATAAAGAACGTCGAACGGTCTATACAGATGTGTTACTACTACATACAACAGGTCCTTCCCTTAAGTTTTTCACCTAAGTATACTAAATTATTTTTCTCATAAAATCCAAAAAAATATTTGAGGCACATTGAAGTTGAGTGAGAATGTGGAACCTTGAACCTGAAATATTTATTGCACGATTACCGGTTGAGGTAAGCAATTGAAAAATCTGTGAATGCAGTAAATCTTATTTCTTAAAATAAACGAGTGTTACCTTTGTGGAAAATAAATACTTAGGGTACTGTACCTCCAGGCTCAAGGTCCAACATTCTCGATCGTCTGGCAGGTAAAAATTCCCACTGAAATGATCTGTCTTTACGAAAATATTATTTTTAGTTATCAACATTGCTCTGTTCAAATTTAAATGTGTCTCAAAATACATTATTTGGATTTTTTAATTATTACTTTTTCAATCACCTGGCTCTAACGTCTGGCTTTAACGTTTTGAAATGTTTCAAAATGATAAAAGGTCTTTAAAAATCATATTCTTGTTCAGCCCCAACACCCTTGCCAGGTCTGCTTTTTGTATTTAAATAACATTAAAGAAGTACTGTACAAGTTTCCATAGTACCTCAAACGCCTACTCAAAAATGCTCAAGGCCTCTTCGACTAGGCTTAAGCATACATATGCTTGTGCATTTGTGAATGAGAGGGTTAACCAAAAATATACCCATACATCCAGTGTAAAATACGCTTACCTAATACATTTGATCCTAACATATAGAATATTATTGGTTCACTCTGGTTTATTTCACATGGGGCAGTAATAACTTCTTGATATATGTATCTGTCGATAACTTGTAAAAACCTCGGTTCGTTTAATGTTTTCAAACATACTGCTCGTACTGCAAAGTAGTTGCATATTATATGAAGTATTATCATAATTACGAATATGAAGATGGAATTCCTGAAAGTAAAAGATTTCAATCATGTAATTTGTAAACATTTTTTTTTCAAACATACGACTGGAAAGCAGAAAGACGCGCGTGAAGAGAAGGGGCGCGTATAGTTGACGAAAAATATTTTGCTCCGATTCGTCTTAACGGTTTATATTTATACAGGTGTTAATGATTTTATTACCCTTTAGGAAAAGAAAGATAAGCTGGTCCAATATACGAGGGGTGATCCATAAGTTTTGATACCCGGTATAAAAAATGGGAGATCAGTAAAATAAAAGCCGAAAAACCTACCCTAAATTTTGGTGACAGAGCTGGATATAAAAAAAAAACTACTAACTTATTTATTCTTAATCATAAAGTTAAACCAAGGTTTCATTTTCAGTAACAACATTTTAATAATGCATCAGGACGTCCTCCACACCGCTGAAAACAATTACAAAACTCACTCTTATTTTGCCGACTGGTAAAATTGTTCATACATATGTTTTGTTTATCTATCACAGAAAAACAAATGAATAATGCAAATATATTTTCTTTAACTTAAGGTTGATTAGTGCCATGGTATAGTTCTCATTAAAAGAATATCATTATGGGGATGGTTCATACCAATTATCAAAACTTATGGATCACCATTTGTACAACCATTAATTGGTGCCAATAATATTTGTTCAACTACATTACGATTGGCAAGTTTTCCGATACGATATAATATAAGGGAGTGACGTATATGAGGATAGGAAAGGCTGGCGTAAATATACGGCTGCATAGACTTGGTATTATTTTAATGTTTTTATTTGAATGTATTTCTTAGATAACGAGCAAAGGGTAATTTGGGCTGTTCCCGTAAACCAATGGCATGTTTTTTTTTGCTTGATAATACTGTAAACAGACGGGAAAATAAATTTCCACTCAATCAATGTTAGTTTTACTATATAATATAAAAGACCGGGCAAGAGCATGTCGGACCATGCTCAGTGAAGGGTTCCGAAGCTGTTAATTACTACAAACATAAAAATCAGTACTTAATAACTATTTTTCTATTTAAAGTCAATTGGTGACGTCTTAGATGATTTTAGTAGGTATAAACACTTTAATCGCCTGTGTCTCAAGAACCGACGATGTCTACTTAGTCGTAATAGTTTTCTTTTAAAATTCAGATTTCTGATTTTTTGTATTTGTATTTACATTGTCAAATTATTACCGCTTAAAAATAATACCTATATTCGAAATAGAGGTATTGTTGTCATTCAGCTTTTGTTTTTATCGCTATGTTTTTATACACTATTTACATTATTGAATACCTGTGTAATCAATACCGCTATTTATTGTAAGATAAGTGAGATGTCAATTAGACTTTAATTAACTGTAATTTCTGGCTTATCTAAGGCAAATGTAAGTTTTTTGTATGAGCACCGAAAACATTTACATTACAAATAAAAGAGTATATTGACACTGACAGGTATTACTGGTAATGGATTTTAGGGGTAAAGTATCAAAAAGACCGATAATATACTTGAACACCCGTATTCATTATACGGGTGAATTGCAAAAATATTGTACATAGTTAAGGCCCTAATTGATGTCAATGTTTAATTGAAACAAACTATTTTTCTATTGTGTAACGAAGATTAACCATACAATTGTATGACTAATTTTCGTAGGAAAAATATTTTGTTTCAATTAAACTTTGAAATAATTAGGTCCGTAACTATGTACAATATTTTCGCAATTCACCCATATTGCTAATCAGAGCTTTAGCGGTATAAATAGTGAAAGTGAATTATAACCGGTTATACCTCATTTAAAACCGGTAAGCAGAATTCCGGTAACGATCCCTGTTTTTAGTTTTGGCTGTAGGTTACGTTACGTGTAGGGGAGGTACCATTAAAAAAAAACAAGATTTTATTTAACGACTTTGTTGGCGTGACTAATATGTATATTCATGCCAAATTACAGCTTTCTAGTACGAAGAGCCTCTGAGCTAGGCTGCGGACGGACGGCCGGACTGACAAGGCGAAACTATAAGGGTTCCTAGTTTGACTACGGAATCCTAAAAAGCTGTGGTTTTTTGGATTTCTGAACAGTATCAATGAGTGTTAACTAGTGAAACATTTTTTTGAAATATGTTCTACATTTTTGTGTCAAATAAATGGGTGTAAACTAGTGGGATTTTCTTCGTTACTTGTGCAGTGAACGAAAAGATGGGAAAATTAAATTTCCACTAGGTACCTACTTCACACCGATTTCGTGAAATCAACATTGAATTTTAACTGGTTTCTAAGGAAAATACCACCTAATACCAACAGCTTGTTACCACCGGTATTTTCGACAGTTATTTGAATGACCTGAGACATTGGGAAAAAAAAATCCAGTACTTACCACGTATTAATTTAACTGGTATAGATGAATTATCGAGAACATGGAATTGCATTTGTAGTGGTTGTACCGTTTGAAAAAAAAGGAGAATGATTTTCTCTTAATTTAATAAAATTACATACCCTTAAGAAATGGAATAAGTAGTATTCCTCTGTTTTTTGCTTTTAGTCGCTATCATGTTCTCATCTGAGCTGTCACAAGTATTGATAATAAGATTGTTTGAAATTTGATTCATTTCCCCTTCCTGACATCGATATTTATTTTCTTCACTTTCGACATGGCGACAAATATTTTCCCAGTCCTCAGCAGTAATAGTATTCATTCGTTCAGTTGCTAAACTCATAATGCCTTGCATGTTTAAAGATACGTTTCTTTTCGCTACATATCCTTTTACCATGGACCAAATATTTTCGATCGAATTGAATGTCGGGTGATACGGTGGCAATCGTAAAAAGGAGTGGCCATGTTCTTTTAAAATTGCATCTATGTGGTACTCAAGAAACCGCTCTTTATTTTGTTTAATTAAACCATACAAACTGGTTTTGTACATCAACGTGCTATATGAAATGTTGTGTTCTGTCAAACAATCCATCATTTCTTGTTTTTGTGAATTTGTCGTTGGAGCACGATTCAAAAGTTTGTTGTGATAGGACGCATTATCTACGATACGTACGCTATTCGGTTTAAGGTTCGGTATTAATTTTTCTTTTAACCATTTTTCGTAGTTGACAAAGTTCATCTGGTCATGGTAATCTCCCGTTTTTTGGTTTGCCTTAAACATTAACAAAGCGTTGGGAATAAAACCATCTTTTCCTCCTGCGTGCACTATTATTAACCGCTGGCCTGTACTGATTTGTTTTTTTACACCAAATTCTGTTCCATCGGTCCAAGCCTCTCCGGACACATGTGAAGTGTGGATGTAGGTTTCATCAGTATAAACTAGTGGTCTATCTTTAGACCGATATTCCGCAATTTTGGTAAGGTAATTTATTCTTAGCAGTCGTATGTTGTGTCTTTCCATTAATAAATTTCGGTTGTCCTCGGTTTTTTTCCATTTAAATCCTTATTTTTGTATTTGTTTTCGTAAGGTGGAAATGCCAATTTTGTAATCTATATCGGATTTTAACACAGAGTGGAGTGCCTTTAAGGATGGAAATTGCTTATGGGACAGATGAAAATTGTATATAGTACTCCGGATGACTTCCTGATCAAAATCGTCTACTGCTGATGACGGACAAGTACGTAACTTTTTATTTTTCGGGGAGGTGAATTTCTTTGTTGATGCGAATTTCTCACTATTGCTCTCAGACACAATATTGTAAACAGTAGAGAGACAAACACCTGTAGCTTTTTCAACTAACTGGGCAGCCGTGTAAGGGGAATTTAGATTTTTCTTCAGTTCAAGTTCAAAATATTTATAACAGTTAAAAATAATTTGCTTACTTTGACTCTCAATCGGACCAAAATTACTCACTGCCATATTTTTTGAAAATTATGTAACTTACACTTAGTCGTACGGGCTGACACAAAACTATTCTGATAATTGTGAGAATACTTACAATATAATCAGACGTAAAAATATATGCACAACGTAAATAATATTCAAAATTTGACACTGACATTATTTTGGTATTTAATTCTTCAATATATACCAAACCTCTTTTTATGCTGATAGTACGAGAAAATAGAAAATTCAAATATAGAATGCCTGTAAACATGCAATACTACTACATATGCAATTCCATGCTCTCGTTAATTTATCTATAAAATAATGCGGCTAGTTTTGGCGTTTGTTTAAGCATACTATTTTTATTTGTACAAATATCAATCAATAGACATTTCATATTGTAAGTACGAGTAGATATCTATTTCAAATCTGTAAATTATTAAATATTATACAAGTATGATCATGATTCAGGCAGTGTTCGGAATGACCTGTCGGTTGAGATATCGAACTAGGTTTTCCCTATAAGTAGTTGTTTTTGGTTCATAATAAATTGATTAAGAAAGTCCCTAGTAACCTAGGTCGTAACTACTAGGACTTTCTTCAAATTACTGCAAAAAAATTGGTGGTAACAGGTGTCAATATCTGAATAATGTAAATTTCTCATTGGTTAATTGGTCGACTGGTAGAGAATGCCATTAGGCATTAGGTCCGCCATTTGTACTTGTTTTTGTGCAATAAAGATTAAATAAATAAATAATATCCCCATCTGTTCAAAGATTAAACGAACAATGTGTCTGTTGTCATCATGTTAAGTCAACACTTTTTTTATAAGAAAGACTTACATTAGTTCATTCAAAATCACAAGAATAGCAATGAGAATATAATAATAAATAATAAATAATAAATAAATATCAGTGGACTATCTCACACAAATTGACCTAGTCCCAAACTAAGCTCTAGGCTTGTACTATGGGTACTAGACAACGATAAACATACTTATATAGAGAAATACATACTTAAATACATAGAAAACACCCAAGACTCAGGAACAAATATTCGCGCTCATCACACAAATATCTGCCCTTACCGGGATTTGAACCCAGGACCGCTGGCTTCGGAGGCAGGGTCACTCCCAACTAGACCACCGTGTCGTCAAATAAATAAGGACAGATGGAATCAATTATATTATAGGGCGACTTGTTTGATAAGTTCAGTTTACGACTTTGGCTGAGAGGGTTTAATAGTACGCGTGGCAAAACAAATTTCGTAAATAAATTGTATACCCAAATAATGAAATAATCATCAGTGCCGCCATGGAAGCTATTAAATTCACTGCAGTTTCTTGAGCGGCGTCCTTTGCCGCCACGTCAGCCATGTTGCCTCTAACCGCATGATGTTGGGTCATCGCCACCCGGGTAGCAGAACCTGGCCGTATAAAAATATATATTACTACGATGAACTATCTCCGACTCTCATAAAGCAATGCTCCAAAGAATTAACAGTCTCCCTTACATTCATTGCAAATCAATCAATTAGTGAAGGTGAAATGCTAGAGCTTCAGAGGTAATTAAACCAATTGAAAAAAGGGGATCCGTTTAACCCAGCACAATACCGCCCGATAGCTCTATTGTCCACATTTGCAAAAATATTAGAAACAATAATGGCTAGTCGGCTATACGCATTTTGCGAGAAATTTAACATTTTATGTGAAAATCAATTATTGTAAGTATGGATGGATGTTTTTTACTCTTTCACGCAAAAACTACAGGACGGATTGTGAAATTTGGAATGCAAACAGCTTATACCTTGGACTAACACATAGTGTACCTTTCATATCGCTATTCCCTCGGGAACTGATTTATAACTACGCGTACGAAGTCGCGGGCGGAAACTAGTACTTTAACCCTTCAGTCGTTAAGACAACTATAAAGTTAGTTTAATCTTGAACTTTGAGTTATTGTCATACAGCATTAATTGTTTTTCACACCACCTGCTCGACAATGCCAAATTACATATCATGCAAACCTTACGCAAACCAACTCATTAAAGCCCTTGGCTTTAGCCGGGGTGTAATGTTGTACTGAATCTCATTATAACTCGCTGGGTTGTAATATTTTCACTTTTCATAGTTCTTATTACAATGGCCTTAAAGTCTAATTTCGTAATAAAAGATCAACTAATACTCGAAGGCCGGGCGCGGCGCCGCCGCCACCGCCGCGTCGAACCTAATTTGAAAATCGAACATTTTCTAAAATCGAGCTGGCCACGGCCAGCTGAATGGAACACATTTGAAATTAAACAAAAGCCGCGAGTATTGTAAGACGCTGCAATAAAATACATTGGTGATAACTGCAAAGTTTTAAATAAATATTGTCTTTCCACAACTGGACTAATGTCTCAAATATCAATTTTCACTTTTAATTTTAATTTACTATAATAAAACGCTGTTTTTAGTAGACTCGCTTTTTTATTGTCTCGCAAAAGGTGAGAAAAGTAGAGTACACTCCTCGGGGATAAAGCTGTTTTCGTCTTGGGCGCGCTTGAACCCCTCACTGCGCTCAGGACTCTTCTTAATTCCCTCGCTTCGCTCGGGAATTAACTCGTAACACCCTCGCTGCGCTCGGGAGTTAAATCTGGAGTCCTTCGTTACGTTCAGGATTCAATATCGCGCCCGTGACATAAAACTGTGCTTTATCCCCTCGGTGTATAATCTACTAGTTGACAGCAGCCGTTATACGGCTGCTTGCCGCTTGAAGGGTTATAATTATTTTGCATGCTCGTTACTTTGTATACTTACATATATATAAGAATTAAGAGATAAGCCTTAAGCAGTTTTAAATAACCTAAATGTTAGTTTTAGTTATATTGTAGTGCCCTACAGGGTTTCATAGCTGAACATAAACATATAATGTACTATCTTGTATTTACCTATGAAAGCAATAAAGATACTGATTACTGATATAATTAACCGTGTTATATTTTCTTGCGTTTTTGGAAAAGCACTATACAAGCCTCGGCGGGTAAGGATGGTTGTTAGATTACGGGCTATATAACGCGATTATACTCATATACTCATACTCGTCCCGCAACGGTGTAATTCCCGATCTCTGCAGTAATGTACTATTTTGCTTACCAGCAACTCCTACAATAGCTTTCATTACTGTGCTGACACATAATGCAAACGTGGTGTAATTCTTGAACATAGGCAAAGCAATTTCAATGCACATTGCAGCATCATTTAGTGTGTCGGCGTAAAGTCTCCAGGTTTTACTATATGCGTCAAGGTAAGTACTGAAAAGACAAGAAAAAATATTATGGTAGGAGTTAATAACAAAATGTTTTTTTTTAGTTAAGAACTTATTGTCAGTTTATTCACTTACCCATGACTATAAGCAAAAAGTATTCTTCCAATGTGACCGCATCCATCTTTCATGACCCAAGTGATGGTAGCAGAGAGCGGGGTTGCACTTGTGTCACCAACTCCAACTCCTCTTAAGACCTCTTGAGTGGCAAGTATTCCTAAAAAACTTCAAATATAACATATTTTTCCTTATCAGAGATATACACATTATTGCGAGAAATGACACCCATTTGTCCGATCTCTGCTTATTACACATGCTTAGCAAGTTCCTGCTTAACCCTAACGGGTTTCTGTATTCCTTAGGTAATATTATAATAACCGGTGACCGTATTTTTTCTAACATTTTCGGTGCCGTGCTAGGGTTGTCAGTTGTGCCCAGTATTAAATTGTTTGAACTTAGAATCAAATAAAAACGAAAATTAAAATAAAATAGCGTATTAAACAAATCGGAAATACCGAACATATTCTCAGAACATGTAAAGCCCAACCCAATGCATAATGAAAAAAGGGTTAACTTACTATATGAGAAAATATAACACAGTTGCAATAAATCCTTATCTCAGGTTCATGTTTATGATTGATATGCTACTAACTAATTATTAATATAGACAGCATTATAATGCGTAGGTAATGGCAGTGCATACATATAGAAGTCATTTTGCATCTTCACTAACGTCTCGTCAAGTGCTAAGAACAGTTGCATTGATTTTGTGTGTGTGAAAATAAGCCATAATTATTAACTGATTAAACACAATGGAGAAACTGTTAAGTGAGCATAGTTTTTTGATTAAGGAAAGGTTCTTCAATATTTAATATTTTGTTACTATTGTGCTTAAAAAATAGAACGCGATCGAAACATGTTGTGACAAGGCATATGAAAACCCGCACCCAAACTGAGAAAGCTAATAATTATTCTGCTCATTCACGTGCTTTATTAAAATAATAGACGATTAACAGTACTGTAGAAACTGTGATACCGTTATAAAATCCAAAAAAAAAAAAATAGAACAACATGTTTTTTCGAATAAATGTTATTCACAACTATAATGACTGTTTAAGTAAAAAAAAGTGTTTCATTTTCAACCACAGCGTAATATTACATAATTTTAAACGTTAATCATATTATACACGTCGATAACCCTAAGTTGCTGTCGTGTGTCATTTGGCGTTATCGCGCCGTTATGCTAGAAAAAGTACAATCACTGATTATAACGGCGAGTATTTAACCGACATAGTTTAATATCGTTAAAATGGAACAAATAGCGATAAACATCTGCGTCGACTGAGGCGCGGGCAAAAGCAAGGCACTTCCAGCGCTCGTGACACGCCGCTGCTAGTTGGTAGCAGTGACTGTTCCATTTTAAAACAGCAAAATAAGTAACAAATGAAACCAAGACAAAAGCCAATCGACGGTTAACCACCAATACCTTCTAACTGATATTTTTGATCAAACAACTTTTTTTCGCAAATACAATCTAACGCACACAATGACAGCGTTTTACCTACCAATAAAACGCTTATTAAAATACTCACCTTATTCGAAACCTTACATTATAATGAGAACAACGCTCGTTTTCGTTCCGGAGGCGGTCGCATACCTATAATCCTGTAATTTTCTGGCTATTTTTCTATCCTTGTAACACCAGGCAGGTTAGTCTATATTAGTGTCAGCGAGACAGCTGATTCCTCATTAAGTCTCATCTAAAAGAATTATAAATAAGTTGTCCACCAGGCAGGACTTACTTGTAAGGTTTCGAATAAGGTAAGTATTTTAATAAGCGTTTTATTGGTAGGTAAAACGCTGTCATTAAAAACTGTACCGTTATTCGAAAAATTACATTATAATGAGACTTGTTTGTTATCGCCTGGTGCTTTGGATGCCAATGTGATTACTATAAATGGTGCAAAATATGGTATGAAAATCTAGTAAGATGGGAAAATTAAGTAGGTATTATCCAGCTGAAGAAGCTACAAAATTTTAGATATTTTCTACTAAAAGGAATGAGGATGTTGATGTTAAACAGGATAGATGTTATGTGTAACTGTAATAAAAATCAGATTTATATAAAGCCAAATATTTATTGACATTGTTACAAAATAAGGCACATTTTGTATACGAATAGAAATGTTCTCTTAAATCTTTAGTGATCCATTAACAAAATTAAATCATAGTGATTTGAACAATTAATTCAGACTAAAAAACCTTTTTGGGTACTTCAGGGTAAAATTGTCTTAGTAATAGATCAGGACAGGTGTACAAATGAATCAATAATTATACATTATTAATTAGCTATTATAAGTATTTTAGTGAAACATCATTGCAACCTAATGCTTAAACCAGAAATTCACAAATCTAAACAATAAATTTTCTTAGACCACTGAAAACAATCTAGTTACAGAATCTGAAGATAAAGGTAAATTCTCTTTGATTACTCTTTTATAAAATTGATTAAAAGTATTATGAGAGCGCCAGTTACCTCTAGCCAAGATGTCATCCAGCGGATAGTTTAACACCCAGTTTTTGGATGCCACAGCTGATCGGATGCTTCCAGCACTTGCTTCTATTCCAGCCTCCCTTAACAATGACTTGATCCAATTTGCAATAGTAGTCCTGGATGCTGGTTTAGGGTGCCCGCAGACGTTAACAAATAAACTCTTTATGTTAGCTTCCTGCCTTCTTTGTTGTGATAGTTGCAATAATAATTTTACCCAGTAGATTGGATCTAAATTCTGAGATTCTTGGTTTCTTAATAAAAGCCAACCTGACTGTCTATAATCAGGACCATCTGTTTTTGACCCATATTGGGGCCAAAAGGTGACTGAATCATCTTTTATTATGCAATTTTCTAAATCTGTCGATAGTAAAGTTAGGTCATGTACCCTTCTTCCCGAACATAACAATAATAAACAGGCTGTCCTTCTTGAGCATTCGTAAAGGCTTGGATTCGTTATACCATTACCGTTTAGCCAGTTCGATACAGTGTCAATATCCCAAATTGGGGCTTTGCCTGGCTTTGGGTTCTTTATTGCGATGGACTTCATTACATGGCTAACTATCGGGTGGGAGCTCAGTTGTCTAGACCTATCTGGGTCACACAATGTTGTCACAACCGATTTATGAAGTGCTATGGTACTGTAGGAAAACCTCTGTTTTTGGAAAAGGTCTGTCAAAAATCTAGCTAAATCTGCGCTTTTGGGGTCAGTGGGATTAATTTTATTTCCAATAGCCCAGTCGCACCAGCGTCTCCAGGCTGGTTTATAAGTTTTCTTGGTGGATTCGCGCCAACTAGATTGTATAAGATTAATCTGCTCAGGGGTCCATTCGGTTAAGGCCGAACCCCACCCCCACAATTCCAGATCTCCATAGATATTTCCAGTATTTTGGGTGGGGGAAGTCCTGTGGCTGTGTCGATGAGGACTTTCTTTAGGTTGCGAATAGTTAGGGGGGCGGCTACAGATCGTCGCTTTAGGTCCGGCCTCCAAAACGCTTTCTCCCATTTGGGCACTATTAGGAGGTAATGACCCTGGGCTTGGTTGAGATGGGCTAAAACCCGAGGTATTAGGAATGGTGGTGGAAAGACCCACGCCAGGGGATAGCGCCAGTCTCGACTTAGAGCGTCGTGAAACTCTGCTATCGGATCCGTTATATCGAGGCTCACATATTGAGGCACTACGTGGGCTTGGTGGGAGGCAAATAGATCTATTACCGGCACACCCCATTTTTTGAAAATCCTCTGGGTGAGATTGGGGAGGAGATGCCACTCTGGTATCTTTTTCTGACGTGATAGGTGATCTGCTTCCGCATTGTAGCGGCCTGGGAGATAGTGTAATATCAGGTAAATGTCCCGAGCCATTAGGATTTCGTATATCTTTGTACTGGTACTTGGTACTGGTGTATGACCGATGCGAGTGTATGATTTTGCAACCACCAAAGGAGTTCTTTCTGGGCTTCTATAGGGATAGGGACTTGGCCAAAGTGATTGTTTTTGAGAAGATGTTGGTATACTCCATTTCATATACCATGGCCCGATGCACTTGAAGCTTAACAATAGGGCTCATAATGTTTGCCTTTTGTTATCTAATTAGGAGCACTTCAAAATGGCACGCGTCGGTCCAACCTGCATACCACGCCGCAAAAGGGTCTGGCCAGGTATCTTTTGTTATCACTAATCCTATTGTTAACGCCTAAAGACCGTCTCAAGTGCATCGGGCCATGGTATATGAAATGGAGTATAGAATCGCTGTAACGCCCTGTGATTCAGCCGCCCGTACGTAACACAAAAACTTGCGAAGTTCAACGTGCCTATTAGACTCTGCATTTCTTTGAGGTTGGAAAACTTTCTTGCTATTAAGGACTCTAATTTCCTTTGAAGGCAGAGGCATTTGTCTGATGGTAACCATTTTACGTTTGCATGAGGGTTCCACATGAGACCCAGGAATTGCAGAGTCTGTTGTGGGGTTAGTACTGACTTTGCGAAATTTATTTGCCAGCCGAGGGAGGTGAGAATGTTTATTGCTAGATTCACATGAGATTCTAGTTCGTTTTTGTCCTGAGACACTATGAGATAGTCGTCCAAATAAACTATGACACGAACGTTCCTCTGTCGTAAGAGCTGGGCTATCCAGTTGCTTAGCATTGCAAATGCTTTGGGAGCTGATGCTAGGCCGAATGGCAAGCATGTAATTTGAAACAAGATTTTCCTGTACACTAGTCTTAAGAAACATCTGTGGGCCTGTGCGATTGGAAGATGGAAATAGGCATTTGACAAATCTATCTTGGCCATCCAATCTGATGTCTGAACAAACCTTGGAATCGCCTGAATGTTTATTAATTTGAATTTGCCCACGTGTACAAACTGATTTAGGGACCTTAAGTTGAAAATCGGCCGATGTGTGCCGTCTGATTTTGTGACCAAGAACATTCGGGATACAAAGCTGGGAGTTAATGGGGCTGGTTCTAAAACCCCCATTTTTAATAATTGATTTATCGCTTGGTCCATTTCCTCTGATGGTTTTGTTATTTGAGGATGGTTGAAAAGGCAGGGCTTTTGAAGCATTGGCTTTAAAAAGAACGGTATGCGATACCCTTGAATCATCTTTAGAAGAACATGGCTTGCTCTGAATGTTTGCCAAACCTTTATGTAAGATGACAATTGGCCGGCTTGAAAAGTTAAGTCAGAATTTCCTCCTGCCTCGCAAATTTTTACGTGACTCATTAAAAAACTGTTTGGCTGAGGCTTGGCTGTTGTAAGGTCCAGACCTGTGACCCCTTGCACCTCGTTGCGAACGAAAATTTCTATTGCCCTGCGGGGCTCTGCTAAAATTTTGATCGTGAGTCACATAGCCTACTTGCGCAGTAGGGTAAGGTGGGTAAAAAGCAACCTGCGCGGGTGCTACCTGTTGGTAATAATTAGCCAAACCCGGTGCTGGTGTTTGGACTGGTAGTTGGTTGCCTTGCGGAGGCAGGATATGCTTTGATTTACCGTTGCTACTTTGGAACTGTACAGACTTATTAGGATTACTAAAGCGAGATTCGCTTTTGTTTGGCCAGAAAACTTTGCTTATCCCACCTTTTTTGTCTAGTGATGAATTCAACAAATCCGACTGGAAAAGATTACTACAAGAAGGTGGAATTTTACGGAGAGATTCTTTGTCAAATTTGCTTTTTACTGATCTTAATATGCTATCCCTCCTTTGTTGGACTAAGTCGGCTCGATGGCCACAAGCCATTTGTAAGAGCTCCGACGAGATTTTACGATAATCTCCCTCGAGAAATATTTCATTGATTTTATTTTGAATTGTTTGAGTATCGACAACTTCAGCTGAACCTATCCAAGTCATAAAAGCATTAATACCAAGCTCCATAGTTTCGCTTTGTTTAAGTAATCCTAAAGAAATCGCTGCAAAACCGCGTTCTGTGTGGCTTAGGTTACCAAAAGTATCATAAGGCTTTAACTCGTCGTTACATTCTAATTCTATGAAACCGGGGGTAGAAATATAATTTTTCTGAACGTCTGAGTATCTGATATCCGCCCAGTCAGCAGATTCAAAACGTTGAATACGTTTTAACGTTGTCAGGTGATTTGATGCGGACAAAGGCACAGATGGTTCTTTAGTAACTGTATCAAGAGTCAGTTGAAAAGGGTTATCGACACTAACTTGTGCAACATGTAAGGACCCGATCGCGGGCTCTTCAAATAATTCGCCACTGACATCTAAATCAATTTGTTCTTCCCTCATAGCCTCTGGCGGCTGAGGTGGCTCCACATTGGAGGTTGCGAAATGATTTGATAAAAAGTTTTGGATATTCTGTACTTGTAATGTGAGGGCATTTAATATATTTTTACTATTGTCTTGTTCCTGATCCTCCATTTTGCACAGACTCAACGTCAAGGTGACAAAGGCACAGATTCAGAAAATAGCACACAATAAAAATGAAATTGTGCACTTACCAAATGCGACCGCTCCGGGTGAAAAACAAGACGCCAATGAGGAATCAGCTGTCTCGCTGACACTAATATAGACTAACCTGCCTGGTGTTACAAGGATAGAAAAATAGCCAGAAAATTACAGGATTATAGGTATGCGACCGCCTCCGGAACGAAAACGAGCGTTGCTCTCATTATAATGTAAGGTTTCGAATAACGGTACAGTTTTTAATACAAATATCTCAAATTTTAAACAATGTATTTTGTGGTTTTTTTTATCCTGGCATTACCTGATCGAACCTAAAGTTATGTTAAAGTAGTTAAGTTTTTTGTGTCTACTGTAAAGTTTTAACATATTGAGATAGAATGGATTGGCGGATAACAGTCGCAATGCTATTGTTAAAATAAATATAAAAATTGGTTCAGATTCAAAAGCTGGTTTTGACTATCTGAGGGAATAACGATAATCGCGATATACGCAAACTTAATCGCGGGCAGCTAGTTTCACAGGGCTTGATTTAATATTGAATATACTATTGCCAACCAACAAACTAGTCCCCGTCCGCAATAAATTATATTCAATATGAAATTAAGCGTAACTCTACGATAAACCTTGTATCTCTCTTTTCAGTTTTTTTTTTATTATTAATAATAAAGACATGTTTATCAGTCGTTTTTTATGTTTTATTTTATCTACCATTATAATTTATGTTAACAAGACATGAGAGATATTTATTATGCCCACAACACAAATTGATTATGATTATGTACTTACCTGTGATTGTACTACAAAATGCCTGTGCCGTGTCCCATTTTTGGTATGACAAGTAGTCTTTGCTCACACTCTCTGGATAGCCTTGAGGTAAAAATATTTTGGTGAAAATGCCGGTTACAGAACCATAATTGCTTTTATCTAAAAGCACCACTGCAGTTTGATCTGAAAAGATGGTTAGATTTATGCACGAGTCACACATTGTTATTTCAAGGGTTCTCTGCAGTTTAGGTCAAATATCTTGGCCAAATGTATCATTTCCCAAATTTTAATTTGCCACAATGTTATTTCTTATTGCTCCTTGTATATTCTTTTTGTAGAGGCAAGTGTAACCTGACCTATATTATACAGGGTTAAAAAAAGTACAATAATCAACCTTTCATATTTGGTTTGCCACTGTAAGTTGAGAACTTGTGTATTGGAGTCGTTCTTCTTATTAACCGACAACGGCATGTGCCCCGCAAAATAAAGTCTATTTAATATTGCTTTAAGGTTTCCGTAATTAAACTAGGAACCCTTATAGTTTCGCCATGTCCGTCCGTCCATCCGTCCGTTCGTCCGCAGCCTAGCTCAGAGAGTCTTAGTACTAGAAAGCTGTAATTTGGCATGAACATAGTTCTGGCTCTAAGGCCATGGTATGGCAAGCTATTTGCGGATGCGGATTAAAGTCAAGTCCATTTATCGTCTACTAGCGACCCGCCCTCGCTTCGCTCCGGATTAAAGTATTATACATATAAACCTTCCTCTTCAATCAATCTATCTATTAAAAAAAACCGCATCAAAATCCGTTGCGTAGTTTTAAAGATTTAAGCATACATAGGGATATAGGGACAGAAAAAGCGACTTTGTTTCATACTATGTAGTGATAGTGATGAACACCGATACTTAAGAGTGCCTACATAAACGTATTTTACCCATGATGCGAAAGCACAAAGGGAATACACAGTTTTGGCTTGACCTGGCCTCTTGCCACTACGCTAAGAAAACCAGAGTGTGGATGGAAGCTAATAGTGTTCAATTCGTGCATAAAATCAAAAAAACCGCCTTCAAACACGCAAGAAATAACTTCTTTTAAAATTATAGGCACCTACCTAATAGGTTAGTCGAACTGAAGTTGGCGACCACAATATTTTCACCAAAAAAGCTGCTGTCTACGCAAACTGTGGTTTTACCATACGAAATTGTTAGTTCAGTATTAGACCACCTGCTTTACGATAATTATAGGACGATATCAACGAAGTTTGAATCTTTATTTATTATTTGTAACATAAACACATTAAGTAAAGAGCGTAAGAATTAAAGAACTAAATAAATACATTATTTACCAGTGCACTTAATAACACTTATAATATACACCAAGAGCGAGATCCTGAAGGCGAATCGCATTTTTTTACTGTAGTGTTTTAAAACAAGTATTATTAAATCTAAACAAAAAGTTTAAAGTTAAAAGTTTTAAGTTTAAGTTTAGATTTAATAATACTTGTTTTAAAACACTACAGTAAAAAAATGCGATTCGCCTTCAGGATCTCGCTCTTGGTGTATATTATAAGTGTTATTACGTCACTAATACGAGTACCTGAGAAGCGTTTTATTTAAAACTGCGCCCTTTAACTGAAAAGAGATTTGTCAAGGACAACACTGAGACAATATTTAGGGTACTTTTCATTCCACTCCGGTAGTGTAAAAAGAAGGTTATGGTTTATCGTATAGTTTTACAGGTTAATTAACTAATTCGTTGCGGTGAGCCCGCATAGTTTCATATCATATACTTGTGACACCCCTAATTTTGCGTCAGGCGAGAGAGAGGTAAGGCGGGGCGTGGGGCGCTGTAGGTAATTATTTGACGGCTTTGTTGTCACATCCATACAACAACGCCGATGATGCCCTTCTAATAGTATTTATTCTTATGCTTCTAGTCCGGCTGGTTTACATTAGATGAAAAATACCGCGTAAACATCCACACGATATAACTTTGTAATAGGTTTACGGTCGACACGGCAGCACAGATTATAAGGCATTACAAGTTTTTTTTTTTTTTCGATTATAGCAATAAGGACATTGAATGTATAGTGCAGAGGAAACAGGGCAAGATTTATAAATATAAAATTAAGGAATTTTGAAATTTGGATGAGTATCAGGGAAGTTAGGTTAAATAAATACTTACTGATACATAAATAAGATAAATATTTATAATTTTATGTCATTAACAATTAAGGAAAGAGACCAACAAATCTTAGCAGTCGTATGTTGTGTCTTGCCATTAATATTTTTCGGTTGTCCTCGGTCTTTTTCCATTTAAATCCTAATTTTTGTATTTGTTTTCGTAAGGTGGAAATGCCAAATTTGTAATCTATATCGGATTTTAACACAGAGTGCCTTTAAGGTTGGAAAATCCGGATGACTTCCTGATCAAAATCGTCTACTGCTGATGACGGACAAGTACGTTACTTTTTATTTCTTGGGGAGGTGAATTTCTTTGTAGATGCGAATTTCTCACTATTGCTCTCAGACACAATGTTATAAACAGTAGAGAGACAAACACCTGTAGGTTTCTCAACTAACTGGGCAGCCGTGTAAGGGGAATATAATTTTTTCTTCAGCTCCAGTTCAAAATATTGATAACAGTTGAAAATAATTTGCTTACTTTGACTCTCAATCGGACCAAAATTACTCACTGCCATATTTTTGAAAATTATAACTTACACTTAGTCGTACGGGCTGACACAAAATTATTCTGATAATTGTGAGAATAATTACAATAAAATCAGACGTAAAAATATATGCACAACGTAAATAATATTCACAATTTGACACTGACATTATTTTGGTATTTAGCTACTTCTTCAATATTCGCTGTTTTTATGCAATTTATTTATTTATTTATTTATTTAATAGGCATAGTTACAAGTTATAAACTTAACATTAGCACAAATATTTTAAAAATGAAAGTTTTAGTTTACAACTCAATTACAACTACGCACGGCATTTTCGTGAAGCAGCCGTAAAGATTTATGCAACTTAAACTAACATGCAAAACTACTTAACAAGAGACAAAGAAATAAAGTGTAAAATTAGGTTTAAGAATTACTTAAATGGTTAAACATAGAACTCCTCAGAGGCAATCCTTACGAGAGTACTTATGCTATTGGCAAATATGTCTAGATGTTGGTTACCTTGGGACAGAACATTATATGTCCGTGACATGCGTATGATAGGGCTGTTATAAAATACATTATTTGAAACGCATGGTATAGAAAACAGCTGTTGAGTACGACTTACTCTATTAATTGCTCGGAGTGAAACGTAACTTAACAGATCCATTGAGTCTATCTTATTGTTGCAAATTTTGTGAAAAATTGACAAATCAGCAACCTTTCGTCGAGATGTAAGACTCTGTAGATTAAAGTGTTTTAGTCTTTCTTCATAACTTGTGAGAGATCTTCTCATGCCGAATTTATTACATAACTGTCGAAGAAAGCGCTTCTGTATAGATTCAACTCGGTCTATGTGAGTCTTGTACAGAGGGGACCAGATTACTGCGCAGTATTCGAGTATGCTTCTGACCAAAGCAACAAATAACAGAATGATTGTTTTCTGACGCTTAAAGGGTCTACTAATTCTAAAAATAAATCCCAGAACTTTGCTAGCTCTTGGGATAACTGCATCGAAGTGTGTGCGAAATGACAAGGTTGTGTCTAACCAGACTCCTAGATCCTTAATAACTGTTACTTTTTCTAAAGGGACACCATTTATAAAGTAAATGAAAGGAAGCGTATTTTTTTCTTAGAAAAAGTAATCATGTAACACTTTCCAATGTTTAGGGCCATATTATTGGTTCCACACCACTTCTGAAGAACGTCCAGATCAGCTTGAAGGGCAACACAGTCTTCGATTGATGCTATTTCAGAGTAGATTTTGATGTCGTCAGCATAGGCTAGGGACTTGCAAGTTAAGTCGCCCAAGAGATCATTGATGAACATCAGAAATAGGAGGGGCCCTAAGTTAGACCCTTGCGGAATACCAGATGTCGCTACAAATGGCTCTGATTGGTACCCGTAAAGTATGACTAGTTGGGATCTGTTGAGCAGGTAAGATTGTAACCAGCGAAGCAAGGACCCATGTATTCCAAGTTGGTCAGCCTTTTTACAAAGTATACCATGGTCCACTTTGTCAAAAGCCTTCGCGAAATCAGTATAAATGGCGTCAATTTGACTTTTTCTATTCAGAGCAGAAGAAAGGTCGTGTGTATAGGACAAAAGGTTTGACGTCGTAGAGCGATTCCTGACAAAACCATGCTGTTTAGGACTAATCATAGGAGAGAAGAAGGCGTAGAGGTGATCGTAAACTAGAGATTCAAAAATTTTAGCTAATACACTAATAATACTGATAGGTCTATAGTTTTTCACGTCTTTTTTGTCCCCTGATTTATATATAGGAACAATCTTAGCGATTTTCCACGCCTCCGGTAAAACACCGGTTACCAGAGATTTATTAAATAGGATGTGTAGTGGTGCTACAAGTTCCGTAGCGCATAATTTCACAAATATAGGCGGTATATTGTCTGGACCAGGTCCCTTATCGACAGCCAAGCCGGTAAGACGATCCTGAATATCTCTTTTGGTAATTACTATAGAAGCAAGAGCCATGTTCACGGGGGGGAAGGTCGGTGTATAGTTGTTCTGAGAAGGTGGGCTAACTTTGGCAATAGTGCTACACATCAAAAACAAATACGGTTTGATTTAAAACTTTAAATAAATTGCGTTCCGAATTAAAATGCAACAATGACTCATTTTGATTTGTAGCACTATTGCATAAAAGCATAACAAACCTCTTTTTATGCTGATAGTACGAGAAAATAGAAAATTCAAATATAGAATGCCTGCAAACATGCAATACTACTACATATGCAATTCCATGCTCTCGTTAATTCATCTATAATTAAGCGAACTATCACCGATGATTGTTATTAAGGAATAAGGTATTTTATCTTTGCCAGGGGCAAAGTCACTTAATCCACATAGTACGCCTTTTAGTTCTTGAAGAGAAAAAAGAGACTATACTGAACAGTTGACCAGGTTGACCAACACTGATTACAGGAGACAGGAGTAGGACTATGTAAAACTAGTTGTTGCGGAGCTAAGGCCAGAGCAAGTTTATTCAAAAACTCCTCTGTCAGAAAAGTAGGGAGAACAGAAACCCCTTCATAATTAAATGCTGACCTGAAACTCTTAACTTTTTCCCACACAGTCGATGGACTAGTATTATACGAAAGTGATAAAAAAAAATAAGAAAATTTATTAAAGCAGTTATTACTTATTGTAATGTTTTATTATTGGAATTCTCAATGTTATTATTTTTAAGTGTACTCCCTATGATCAACTGCTTGTGAGCATTTTGATCATACCCTTCAGATAAAGTAGGAGGTAACTTTGGTTTAAAATACTGATTTTTTGTATGATTTATTCATCGCATGACTGGCAAATGTGACGAGAACTTGAAAAAAAAAACAAATGTAACGGAAAAGGTGTGAAAAAGCATCTCAATAACATGGGCATTGCTGGTTGAGAAAAGTTAAACCGACCGTGTCTGTAAACCAAAAAATATCTCAAAATGAAAGGCTTCATGTTTTGGTTAAAAACATATTCTACACAACAAACGACATATAGTGCGTTATGGATGATGAATCTTATTTCACCCTAGATGTGTATCAATGGCAGGGCAATTTTTATTTCAAAATGCTAATGATCAGGCCGAAGAATCTGTGAAATATATGAAACTGAACTTGACATCCCTCCAAAATAGGCTTGAGAGTGGAGACATGATTAAAACTTTCAATTCAATTCAATTCAAAAAACCATTGCTGCCAATGACTAGTTATGACAACAGCACTGTGTAGAAGTAGGTTGACCAGTATGTATAAAAGGTCCGAAATATGGTTTTGAGGAGTTCGTTGTGGAGCCACTGAAAGACAAACATATCACATATAGACAACACAAACATTGAAAAGGAGTTGGGTAGACGTAAGCGTAAGCAAGTTGGTTAGAGTTTTATATTTTGGGATTGAATATAGTCTGCTAGTTTTTTTAGAAAAAAATTGTTAGAAGATGCAATGAAAAGAAGGGTTTTTAAGTTTGGGAATGAAGGGAGGGAGTATATCGTAAAGAGAGACTGATCGATTAGGACATTTGAAAAAAAACATGATCTGGGGTACCCTCCTCTTTATTTGGATTGGTTTATGCCCAGCCTGTTCAGGCGTTGCGGAGTGCAAGTGTGTCCAATACATAGTCTACAGAGAACCGATGTTGTATGTTTGTCAGCCAAACGGAAACGAGAGAACCAAGGTTTGGTTGGGATTTTAGGCTGAATGTCACTGTAATGACGACCTTTGACTGATTTGGACAGGTCGTAATTTCGTTGCCAGTTGGAGTCTAAGTCGGTTTTAGCGAGGGAGAAGAGGTCGTGAAAAAAGTAATGGAAGTGTACTGGGCACCCTATTTCTATAGCCTGCTTCGCGTGGGCATCCGCCATCTCATTACCAGTGATCCCCGAGTGGCTGGGGATCCACACCAGCGAGACCTCAATCTTCCTGATATGGCAATCCAAAAGCGATCGTCTTATTAGAAAGACTAGTGGGTAAACAGTTTTGGACGCGAACTGGTTGGATTTTATAGTTTGCAATCCACTCAAGGAGTCAGAGAAAATGACAGACTTGTTTAGCTTATGAGAGTTTATGTAGTTGATAGCTTCAAAGATAGCAACCAGTTCACCTGAGAATACAGACGAAAGAGGGGGGCATTTAAAACTCAAGACGATGGAATACTTGGGGATCCACGCTGACGCCCCCACTACCCCATCCTCCGACAATTTGGAAGCGTCCGTGAATACCAGCAGCCAGTCTTGCCAGAGGAAGGAATTAGCACTCGGCTGGTTCTTCTGAACTCCAAAGTCCAGAACAACACTTGGTTGGAAAATGAAGGCATCATACTCAGCACAGAAAAGAGCCAGTA